>OMLC01101433.1:0-34460 GCA_900302585.1 Regalecus glesne | reverse complement strand
GCTCCAGCGTGGGAGCAGTAAGGCTCCAGCATGGCTCCGTGACCTGACTTTGGATAAGCAATCGAAGATGGACAAAGCTGTGTTTCTGTGTTCTTTCTCCAGTGTAAGTGTGTCCGTCCATCCATGCATCCATTATCAACCGCTTGTTTGAAACTGGGCCATGGGGGAACTGAAGCCTATCTGAGTGCTCATTGGATGAAAGGAAGGGACACACCCAGGACATGTCACCAGTCCATCACAGTTAGGGGAACACTGTCTTGCTCGAGCACATCGACACACTCCTCTGATGGTGCTGGGATTGAACCTGCAACCTTCTGATCACCAGATGGCCACACTGCCCAGTGAGCCATGTTGCCCCCTGTATGTGTGTGTGTGAAAACCAAAGGAGAGAGTGTTTTCTCCGCCCTCGCATCCACACCGTTGCAGTAGCGGCCACTGACTCTCGTCCAGACGTGACAGTCTTGTGTACACAGGGTGGTCAAAATGCAGCCAAGAGAAGTTGTGCAAGCGTAAGCAGCTCTGTTGTTGCAGCATCAACATGCATTTCACGGGGCTGCAATAAAAGAAAGCGACGCTCCCGCCGCTGTGAGCCTGCGTGTAGTTCTCCCAACTCGTGGCTTCTCACGGCACAGGATTACAAGCAGGCCTCCAGTTGTCAATGTTTCCAGTGTGGATTTTAAAGGTTTTCCATTGAGATTCACAGGTGACACTCTTCTGTGAGGGGTGGGATTGTGGCAAAGGAAAGAAACCTTAAGTCAATATTAAAAAGGGGACATGGGCCCTCTGGTGGTGTAGGGGGGTAAGACACCTATGTTCAGTACATCTCTGTGTCGGGTGTTTGAATCCCAGCAGCACCGTTTCCAACCACAGCCAGAGGTCCATAGTTAGTGGGTCATAACTGGCTAAGCCTCACATGGGTATAAGGGTTAGGTTGGATAAAGTATTCTGGGTTCACTAGTGTCCCCCTCTGGGTGGTCCAGGCCTCTTGGTTAAGTGAAGGGAAAGTACTCTGCTTCATTCTCCTCTGACGGCCAAGCACTGTGCTTTCCCCACCAGACCATGATGTGTGGACTAGTGAGGTCTAGTGGTCATGTGACTTGGAGGAGACACATGCTACCACTTCCTCCTTCCTGTTGATGCTCTAGAGGATATCAAAGACACAGCCATAGGCAATTTCAGGAATTCAGGTCGGAAAAAAGGGATACAATTTGGGGAAAGGGGAAAAAGAAGACCATATACGCAGGAAGGGTTCAAACCCTGCCTTGTTACACCAAAAGGCATTCTGACCTTGTTACTCTGTATGTCATTTTCCTTCGTTCCCCAGCGTCTGTTACAAAGCTGTGACCTCCATGAAGACTTGTCAGGAGATAAATTGAAGGGTAAGAGATTAGACAAGGAATTCCTGAATTTGCTCAAGATTAATCATTTCAATCCCCTCTGATGCTTGCAGGTCCCACACTGCCAGCTACCACCGTGCCCACGGCCGAGGACAGGTCCTCCTGCGACAACACACCCTTCGGCTGCTGCCCCGATGGCAAGACGGCGTCCAGCACTGCAGAGGGCGCCAACTGCCCCTGTGAGTTACTGTCTCGTGAATGCTAACCACAAATTATTGTGTCTGATTCTGCCTCCACCTGAGCTCCCAAATCGGATCCCCACCTTTCTTCTCATGCTCCAATGTAATCACCAGTCTCCTCACATCCCATTCCACATTAAGAACAGAAAGATTGACTGGAATTCAGCCTGCCTTAGAACAGGGGAGAGTAGCTGACAGCCAGTGGCGTTCATATACTTGGTGAACAGGTCTTGGACCTGTGTGATGAGATGAGGTTTATATCAGAGGCTACGGCTGATATGCAGATACCCCATAACACCTTTTGACATGGTTTCTGGTGAGTTTTTATCCCCGTTTCACTTTATCCCCACTGCTGCTGCCGTCTCTCGTCATATTTGTGTGCACAGTCTGTCTGAGTTCAGCCACCCTCCGTTTATTTCACCTAGAAGACACGAGCTAGGTGTCAAGAAACCTCCACAATCCGCCAGCCCTCGTTTTGTCTCCGGGAAGCTTCTGTTTGAGGGATGATCATCATAATGACTGTCTTTTTTGTTGATCATTTTATTAATCTGCTATCTTTATGTGTCTTCTTCTACTTCCCTCATCCCTCATTGACTTTGCTGTTTTAATCCAAGAGGAGGTGAGGAGCTCTTTGTGGGTGCGTGCTGTGTCATGGTCAAAGCAGTCTCACAAACCAAGGCAGTGTATGCTGTCTGTGATCGTCCCAAAGCTTCACAAAAGCAATGCAAAGGAAAGCCACTTCATCTGGTTGTTGTATTCCTACAATGAAACGTGTCCCCCGCGTCTAACCCGTCCCAGTGTTTAGCGAGAGTGGGCGGCTGCAGCATCCAGGGAGCAGTAAGGGAATCAGTATTTTGCTCAAGGGCACGTAAAAAGGCTCTCTAAAGGAGCCAGGGATCGAACTTCTACATGACCTGGATGACCTCTGCCTCCTGAGCTAGACCGGCCCCGGCCCCTAAATTCAAACTCTAAAATCAACTGTACTCCCTGCTAAACAATTCATAGGGACTTCTATGGGTGGCGTGGTAACTCGGTTCGAATCTCGTCCCAGGTCTTTTCTGCGTAGAGTTTCCATGTCTGTGTGGGTTTCCTTCGGTTTCCTCCCACCACCAGAAAGACGTGCATGATAAGGTTAATACTCCTGCCTGTGCCGGATGGGTTAAGTGCAGGGGACACATTTTGTTGTGAGTATGTACAATGACTCACAAATAAAGCTTCTTCTGATGACATAAGACCACCTGTCGAGTTATCCACTCCTCTACCTTAGATCATATATCAAGATTCATTTCCTTTGCCCACATGGTTTAATAGTCCCGCTATATAGCCAGATAAGACTTCTCCTGTCATTTGAATGCTAGGTCTGCTGTGATTTGACTTTGTGAGCTTGCAAGATGTGACAGCCTGATCATTACACCGGCTGTCATTCACTAGAGGACAGCTTACATCCTGCTGATCTCCCACTGATATGATTTGAATGGCTCCCATACTCAACACAGCTATCAGCTGCAGCTAATTGTACTTATCTGTTATGCTGGCAATGCGTCATTCTGTCTGCTGGAGAAATGACTGATGGCTGCCTGCGTCATGCTTTTGTCAAGATCCCCACATATCAACAGAAAACAAAGGTCAAATTGCAACAGGTACTGTCTGCAGATGACAGAGGGACTTGAACCTCTGTGGCTGTGAGTCCTTCTGACGGTGTTCATGTTCTGTCCAAGTTGGCCACTGGCAATAATGTGACTGCATGACATCATTAAAAGATTGCACTCAAGCCATTCTAAGCACAACATCACTGTAATAGTCAGAAGTATTTAACCTGACATTGTAGCTGAGGCTCTGTCCCTGGAAGACATATCTAACCAAGGTGATACCTGTCAAACGACACCAGAGATGACGTCTGAGCTCAGACCGATGGGAAAGTTGTGGGCGTGTTAAGATCCAGCTATTGCAAACTCTTCCATATGCCATCGGAAGTCTCACATCCACCCCATTTTACAGATAAAGCAGATCTGATGGTCAAATGACCTTCTCCTCTCCTCTCCCTCTTAAGTCTGTCCTGATACTGGGGCCGAGCTTGCCCTCTTCTATGTCTGTCTCCTTTGCAGATTAAATGTTTGATTGATCTCACCGTTTATCCCCGTTTCCATTAGCCAAAACTCAGCCCCCCGGGCCCTCTTTTAGTGGGAGGCTGTTGGCTCTGAATGCCTGGTAGAAGTGATGGGATGGTGAAAGAGGTTACAGAGCATCTTAACCAGTCTGTGTTGGTCAGCCTTTGGCAGGGTTTAGTGACTCTAACCACTGTATTTAATGCTAATAATACAAGAGCTTCTCTGTGTTTAGTGGCATAGCTTGCATCGGTACCCATGATTGATTTGGGCAATTTGCTCGACTGATTATAAGTGACAGTGGATCACAGAATTAATGTCTTGCTCTCTCATCACTGAGCACCCTCTCGCCATCTTCCCGACCACCTCTACCCCCTTCCCAAAATATCTCCTCTAATCCCCTCTTAATTTCAGACCCTCTGCCTGCCTGGCAGTGGGAAGAGGCCGTACAGAGCCTTGATTGATGTTACCCAAGGTGACCCACACGTTCGTACTGACCGATGCTTTGTTTGCTGAAAAAGTCAGTTTTGAGTGCGTGTCTGCGCTGTGACTGGTTCCTGATGGGGAAAGTGTTTATTCCTGTCCCTGTGTGTCTTTGTATCCTATCTAATTTGTTCTTTCTCCACTCAGTCCTACATGCCTCGAACAACTTTTGGGACAAGTCTCGGTCTGGTAAAACCTGGCCCATTTCTGTCCTTCCTTCATCCTACCATCCACCCATCTTGTCACTTCTTTCATCCATAGCCTCCAAATCAACTGCCTCCTTGATCGCTTCTGCCAACCGCCCCATGAGGTCAATCTCCCATGAAACCCCACCAAACCGCCACTCAGTCAACATTAGCCTTCCACACCCGGAACAACTTTCCCACCAACATCAGATACACACCCATACAGAAACTCCATCACTAACACCTGACTGGCACCGCCCAAAACCACGTTCAGTGTGAGACAGTAGGCGCCAGGCTGTAGAGGATAGTTTGTGCCATGTTGTCCTTGGCTTCAGAGGTTTCTGGTGGAATTAGCAGTAACGGTGTTTGGTCATTCTACCTCCCCTTACAGCTACAGTCAGGTTCAATGGGCTACTGTATTTGGAGCAGATGGAGGGTCAAGAGGTCTTCTACACCCCTGAGATGGAGGACCCCAAGTCGGAGCTTTTTGGAGAAACCGCCCGCAGCATAGAGAGCACTGTAAGTATTCCAGAGGTTTTGTAAAAGATAAGTTCACTGCCTTTTAAGTCCGGTCAGTTCTCTCCACACTTGGTTCTCTATGTCATGCTCAACTCTGAGGCTTAAACCGGCTTTTCCGTTGTTAAGCTGAAAACTCACTGATGAAATGGGGACACTTCTACATTTGCATTTAGTGTGTGTTTGAGTGTGCATGAGGTCGATGCTCACTGCACTCATAGGAGCTGTCGAGTCTGTGACACCAGTCAACACTGGGGTCTGTGTGTGTGTGCGTGCGTGTGCGTGTGCGTGTTTGTGTAAGTAAAAGCTTATTGATGAAACACTTTAAAAAACTCATGATTACAAAGTGTTTTTATACAATCATAACAAACTGAGAGTTAATAGAAGATTGTTCCTTTATTAGTCCCACGAGGGGAAATTTGCTGTGGTTAGTAGATAACAAATCAAATGCAAATTAGGAAGAAACAGACCAAGCTAAAATACCACCCACGAGTCTAGAAAACTGCTTTTCTGTGAAGATGGGATTTTAAGAACTGCTTAAAACAAATCAGGGAATCCATCAATTCCATATGTGGAATATTTGGACTTTTTTCAGTCTCTCTAAAAAGCCATCTTTTTAAGCAAGCCTTTGTATAGACTTGTCGTGCTTGGTCTGTTTCTTCTCTCATGTTTGATTTGCATTTTCGATATGTTATCTGTTACTCTTATTTCTCCTGGTTATATGTAAAGTACTTTGTTACTGTGTGTTTTAAAAGTGCATTAGAGAAGATTGCCTGAGAGATTTATAGCTGAAACTCCAAAGCACAGTCACCTTTTGTTGTGCAGTCTGAGTGGAGGATGGATAAAAGTCTGCTGCTCGAGGATCAGAGTGGTCTGGAAGTCAAATGAGTGAGCAGATCAGGAATATAAGTGAGATTCAGATCATGCAGTGCTTTAAATGTCATCCAAAAACTCTTCTAGGTTATTCTGAATTGTATGGCAAACCAGTGGAGATGAAAGAACAGGGGCAATGTGGACCTGCAGCTATTCCTGTCAATGATTTAAAGCAGCTTGAGTGGTTAGAGTAGAGGGAGTTACAGTAATCTAGATGGTGAAGATGAAAGCGAGAGAGGTCTGTGTTATGTGTTGTGATTAGTCCCTATGTTTTGGGGGTGGACACGGACTTAGATGGAACTTGGGGAATTTAAGGCCAAATGCCCCTTCCTGATGCCCCATGATGGGTTTGAACCCACTTCCTCTGGCTCGTAAGTCCCCAAACTGTGCTTAGCTACTATGTGTGAATTAAGATTTCATGATCCATGAAAGACTAAATAGATCTAATTTGAGAAAAAATCCGTAACTGAAGAAAACAGGGTTAGACAAGCTTAGTAACACGCTGATCAAGAGATGATACCCAGATTTCCCTTGTGGTGGAGAAACTTGCGTGATCCTGAGATTCCAAAGGTATTGCTGTCTGGAGCCATGTCCTGGTAGCATCACCCCTGGTGGTAAGGTCAAGGGGAGATGTCTCTGACAAAGAGCAAGCCAACCAAGACCCCCTGATCATGTGCCGGCACATAACATGGAGGTTGCTACGTTCAGTTGCCGGGCTCTTGGAACGTGATAGAAACATCCCATTGATAGCTCCACCCACAACTGAGCATTCCTCTTTAGGATCCACTCTGCTCAGGCCACCTGGACAAGGGGCTGAAAAAGGTACCCTATGAGTAGCCTGCCTCCAGCCTCCTGAGGGGCTTACTGCATCCCGAAGGATCACCACATACAGTCAGGACACAGAAACATGAGCCTGGAGCCTGGAACCAGCACACATTGGTGGATAGTGCAACCAGTGACAAGCCGAAGAGGAGAACTAAGATCACGACTGGAGAGATGCTGGGTTAACATGCTGCCCTTTCTTCATCCCAACGGGAAGAAAAGGACCACTGGAGGAGCAGAATGGCGGCTGCCCTTTGTTTTGGAAAGGAGAAGCTGCTGATGAGCCAGGATCCATGGTGTTTGACTTGCCATCAGGAACCAGATCCCCAGCCACCTGTCTGAACTTCCTGTGGGGACCAGTGAGCATCTATGACCATCTGCCTGGTGCTTACCAACAGCCAGATGGCGACAGTTGTGAGTGCCTAGGCCTCTGCTCTCGACTCTGAAGAGGAAGTAGGACACCTTCTACACCTGCGTAGACAAGACACCATCAAGAATCCTCAATGAGAATAAGGTTATTCTGCTAGGAGACTTCTGCACCAGGATCAGCTGGGATCAACACCTCTGGAAGGACACTATCGGGATGGAAGGCATCAGGACATCAACTCTAATGGAGGCCTTCTGACTAAATGTGCTCAGTCAGGCCTCACCATCACTAAAACTCTTTTACCAGAAAGACAGATTTAAGGCCTCTTAGAGACGACCCCACCCCAGACATTAGCATGTCCTTGACTATGTCACTGTACAAACCAGAGACCACCATGAGGTGAACATCATGAGGGCCACGATGATTCTTACATGTCGGGGTTCATCTCCATCTTGTGGGGGTTGACACAGACTTAGGTGGAGTTTAGAGGAATTAAGATAGGATCATTAGAACCAGAAACCTAGTTCTGTGCAGAAAAAAAACCAGTTTGTTCTCTCACTTGGACTCTTCGACAATTTGAGAGAGGGAATGGTGCTGATCACCAAAGAGACGCTGGCCAATAGAATAGAACAACATAGCTTCTATAATAGTGTGGAGCTCATTATCAGGCTCGTGCATCAATCTCTGTCTCTTCTCTCTCTTTCAGCTCAACGAGTTATTCAGGAAGTCTGAGGTCCAGAAAGACTTCATGAGTGTGCGTGTCCGCAACCTGGCACCTAGTAACTCTATCCTGGTCTTCGTGGAGGCCCACTTTAAACCAGGTGAGCATCCTTGAAGCAAAAGACAAATTTTATTTCCTCTTATTTAAAAGCAGTTGCTAGAGCCTACATTTGTCATTTGGGATGGTAATTCCAAGATGTGGTTTATAGCCAAATTACCCCTGCAAAATGTGTGTTTTTATGGAGCCCCACAGCATTGTTTGATAACGTCATGGTCTTGTGAGGTAACTTCTCTGTACTTTTTCACCAAACTTTGCTTTTTTTCAAAGTTTCTTGTCAAGGCTAACTTAATCTCCTGCTTGTGACAACCAGATCAAGGTTGAAACAAATGATCATGTTTTGACTTTGGATAGATATTTATGAAAGCCCTGAGAGGTAGGTGAGAAAAATATATTTCTGCAGATCAGTTTTTCTCATCTAAATTGGTTTCTCTCTGCGTTTCTGGCAAAAGAAAAGGTGAAAATAGTTTGCCAGGATAAACTTTTCAAGTTCCTCTATTGTCCCATCTGGGAAACAGGTGGAGGGAAAATTCCAAGTGAATAAAAATCAAAGCAATCCAGGAGACATTTTCTAAGCCACTTTTTCACCTGTGATAATGTCACAAAATGTTTGGCAGATGAGAAAAAAATGTTACGATCATTCTCCAAGTGTGTGTTGTTGAGGCTCATTTTGGACACAGCAGGCTGAAGTGCACCACTATAGCCAGTGAGTAACAACTGGAATTTCCGTGTTAGTTTCTAGTTAAAAACTGGATGATATTTGGCCTGAATGTCTCAGGGCTCTTTTCACCCTCTTCACCATTTAAAATGAAGTACAACATCAGTGGACCACAAAACACATGTACATTTAATCATTTTGATCCTTTATTTCAATTTTAGGTAGAAATATAGATTACATTGATTAGAATGATGGTAATTCTTCAAAGTCATATCACACTGGTAGGCAAAATGTTGCCTGAACGAAGAGATCCTTTCTGTGGCACGACATCAGAATCGGTATATTGGCCATGAAGGATTTCACATACATGGAGTTTGGCTCTCGTTTCATGGGTCTCATAGATACTTCACATAGAATGACGACACAGCAATCTTCAGATCTATACATAAGGATTGACTATATACAGGTGAAAAAGGAGCTAGTAAAGTGCAATGCTCTGTAGGCTTTGTGGAATCAACTAGAAACTTCCGGTAATGGGAGCAGTTCTATACATTAATGTAAAAGAAATGAGCAAGATACATGTGGTTGGTTGGAGGGTCTGCCTTTATTAAAAAAAATGTTGACTGGACTATAATCCCCTACACAGAGAATCACTTGCACTGGTGCAATAACTCGGTCCATGCGTCCAAGCCTTTTCCCATGAGCCACCAGGGTTTGATGCTTCTACAGATACACCTTTTTTAAAGAGTAATGTAAGACACAAGTATGGTTTCTTTTGTAGAAATACAAATTAAACTTTTACAACAATCTCATTTTTGTACATACTTTCATGGAAAAATACCAACTAGAAAACTAAAATAAGTTACAGAAACACATCACCTGAGAAAACTTTGTTCACCTGATCAGAATGGTTCGAGTCAGGTGAACATAGATGCTACATTCATCTGATTGTCGTCTTCAGCTCTGAGCCAAGCATGTGTGCTGCCTAAGCCCCTGACAAGACACGGGGATAAGGTGCTCACACTCAGATTTAGGCAGCCAATGCCAAAATGGATTTAAAAAACACATTGTTTTCTTGCTTGATAATCCAGGTAGTCGAAAAGTCAAATTAGCTTGAATCAGTTGATCTGAACATGATGTTTTACATCCATTTTGCAATTGCTTGCCTGGGGTCTTTATGCGAGTACGCCAACTTACATCTGTCCCATGTCAGGGGCTGAGGTAGATAATACGCTTGGCTCGGAGCTGAAGAAGACATTTAGGTGAATGTTGAAACACCCTCCTGTTTTTTTAACTATGTTTGGATGACCTGATTCAACCTTTTTGGACTTTATGACTTCTCGGATCATTGAGCAAAAAATGTAATTATTTTTCACCTGTTGTCACAGATTTATTTATTCTTAAAGCACTTGGATCAATTATCCTGACAAAATCTTTTTTCATTTGTTCTTAAGACATAAATACAGGAGAAAAAGCAGTTTAGATCAGACCTAGAAAATGGATCACAAGAATGTTTGCCTCTCAGAGCATCCATCCAACCATCCATCCGTCATCGGCTTATCTGAAGTCAGGTTGCAGGGGAACTGGAGTGTGTCTCAGTTCTCATTGAGGGAAAGGCAGGTACAAACCCTGGAAAGGTCTCCAGTCCATCACAGGGCAGAGCTGTTAGGGTAATGGTGTCTTCCTCAAGGACACTTCGACACGCTCCTCTGCAGGTGCTGGGATCCAATTTGAAACCTTCCATTCTCATGGCATCCATAGGTGTCTATTTTTCATAGCCAACAAAAGCATTGTAAGGGGCTGTACTTTTGAGCGCTCAAGCATTTGTCATATTTACTTTCCACTGCGGCACCTCTCACACCCTCAGAGTACAGTGAAGCTCCTCCCTTCAGCTGGTTCATTTTTCTTTAGTTGTGCCATTCAGTGTCCTTCATCCACAGCAGAGAGAGAGAATGAGAGAGAAATTCAATTAAGGTGTATACACCAATGGCTGGTGATGTAACCATCTGCAGCAGACATGAGAGTCATTCATCTAAAACCCCTGGGTGAGAGGAAGGTGGAGGACGAATGGTCCTACGGGTCCCTCTGCCCTGTCATATTATATACAGCTCTCTGATGAATTACATCCACTTTCATAAAAAGAAAGGTGAGCTCCCTCGTCTTTATGGTCAAGTCCCTAAGGGCTTTTTTTCTCTGTCCCTGGGGCTTTGTCTTAAGCAGTTGTGGTTTTGCTCCTCTTTGTTTTGGTAGATACCAAGTACACAGTGGAGGACGTTGTTCAAGGCCTTCTCAAACAGTTAAAGGCCACCGAGGATGCAAGCATCACTGTGAAGAAGCCAGAGGAGGAGAATATTCACTTCACAAACTACGGTAATACAGTGTGGACTCGACAACAGTGTCTGAGTATTAATAAAAGGAAAGGCTTTTAGTCATTTCTCCAAGTTAGTCATGTTTTATCAAAACCTTTATGGATCCTGAACAGAGGATTTATTGACAGTATATTGAATGAAACATGGGGACTAGTTGTGACATGTAACATCTCTCTCTGTCGCCTTTCTGTCGATGTCTCTGTCTCTCTGTGTCTCTTTGTCTCTCTCTCTCTCTCTTTCTCTCTCTCTCTCTCTCTTTCTATCCCTTCTCTGCTTGTCTTTCTCTTTCAGGCCTGTCTTCTATCCCCTTTGTTACCACAACTACCACCACAATGGCCTCAGTCACAACCCCGAGCAAGCTCCCATCAACTTCCTCGTATATCACCCACCAGCCACCAGGCACCACCCATCGTCCTAACAACAGACGCACAACCATTGCCCCCAACCCAGCTGCCACTGCGTTCCTGACCACCACTGCCGTATCCCAAACCACTGTCTCTCATTCGCCAACCACCTCCCACATCAGAATCAAGCCCAGCTACACCAAGGTCCAGAGGCCATGTGACTCCCACCCCTGTCTCCATGGAGGAAGCTGTAAAGAGGACCAATCTGACTTCACCTGCATCTGCCCTGCTGGCAGAGGGGGCTCTGTTTGTGAAAAGGGTGAGGAACCGTTCTTCACTCCTTTCTCTTTTCTTTGTAGATGCAAAGCAGCTCAGGGACCTGTAAAGGAATTATTTCCAAGAGGAACTCATGGGTAACAAGTTCCTGTGCATGGGGATGAGGGGTGGAAGGCTGGTGTGTGTCAATCGGTAATCTAGACCCCCATGGTAATTTGATTCCTCAGAGAAGGCTGGCAACAAAACCATCCCATGTCCTCTTCAATGCCTTAGCTTGGCGGCATTAGTGCCATCAAGAAAAATGCTGCCATAGCACCAGTCAGTCTAACCATGAGGCTACACATTCTAATTAAGTTTAATTCATTCTGTTCATTAGGTTAAAGTTTTAATAATCCCTTTTGTCAACTAATGAAAAGGTTTATGGGAAGTTTCACAAATCTGCGACAGCCACTCGTGCCTTCTTCTCAGCCTGTGATTCAAATCCACCCGCTGACACGCAGACACGTTTAACAACTCAGAGGTGAGCAAGTGCTAACCCAGTCACTTAACACCAAGCCCGAGTCCCATCGGCACTTCTGTAAGAAATCCAAATGAGTGATGATCATTCTGGGGGCCAGCTCCCGGAGCAGGTCTCTTTCGTGTCGTCCTTCTCTGGCAGGTCGGGGGATTTGGAAGCAGTAACAGTGTTGCACAGCTGAATCTTAAGATAATTGACAGTAATTGCTTTGATGAAGACTGTTTAATGAGAATCAATGTCTTTCGAATAACATTTGCTCAATGAAGTCTCAGTTTGCACAGCAACCTCCTCCAAATCAAATCAAGTCATTGGAGAAGACAGCTGATCAGCAGCTCTCTGCTTCTGGAGAAACAGACACACGGAAAGAGAATCAAAAACCATCCTGGGAAGAAAATTCATGATATGATTGTCAAATGAGTGACAAAAAGCAGAGGCTGTGTGTGACAATCAGGAGCCGTTCTTCTGTTTCGCAACACAAATAATTTATTTTCCATGGAGATGCATGACAGCAGCAATCAAAGCCAAAAGCAATGTCGAACTGTGCATTCGTTGCATGAGAATTTTTTAGGGTGCGTCTGCAGAATGTATCACGAGAGGAAAATCTCAACATATTCAAATGCAGCAACTGCACCACAGGTCACGTGGCAAGATGTACTCATGGTCAGGGATTCACGCTGCTCGAAATACATTGATCCTTGTTTTGACTCAGTTCAGTTACTGTAGTAGGTGAGGCTTAAATTATCATAACTTCTCACCAAATCGACAGACTGCTTATAGTTTAGACCAGTGGTCATATTTCGTTTTGTTGTGAGGACTTGCATCACTGCAACATGCAACTTTGGGTTGCTTGGTGATGTCAGGCGTGACAGCAGCACGACCTCCTACGCACCTCGGACAGGATGAAGGAATGAAAGCAGCATTGCCTGTGATTTCCTACTTTTTAGATGCAACATGTGAATGGCCCCTGATCTGTTATGCTTAGGTCAGTGAAAAACGTTTGAATCTCCTCACAGAAAATCTTTCACAAAATGGACTGAAAGAAGGGCTTATTTTTTTCTTTTATACAAGCAACTGTTATACTCAATTTGATCAGACCATGATTAACCAAGATGTGTGCCGATGATGATATGAACTTATCCTCTGTGTGCCCCCTAAGTGATCAAGTACTTCATCCCATCATTCGGTGGTAAGTCCTATCTGGCCTTCCTCACCATGAGAGCCTACCACACTGTGCGCATTGCCATGGAGTTCAGGGCTGCTGAGATGACAGGCATCCTCCTCTACAATGGCCAGGATGGCAAGAAAGACTTTCTGTCACTTGCCCTGATCAACAGTAAAGTGGAGCTCAGGTGAGTGTTCAAGTAACTGCCAAGCTGCTTCTGCTTTGGTATTCATGAGTTCAGTCTGGAGTTGTTCAAAACGCATTACTTTGGAATAGCTGTAAAGATGTACTCAAGCTACATTACAATGTAAGTATCAAAAGTCCTTTAGGGTTTGGATTGGGGAAACAGAGATGCTATTAAGAGTTTCACTTGTGTTTAAAAGAACCCACCTACGGAGGATGCACAAGCATCCATCTTGCTGCTCATAAGCCCAGATTAATAGGGAGGCTTTGCCAAATCAAATAGAAATCAGATTTCCACACTGAATCAGTTGAGACCTGGGCTATTTGACCAGCAGGGTACCGGTGAAAATATGCAACTGTTGGACAAAGGAAAAGGAGAGAGGGGAGGTATGTCCAGAGACAGGAGGAGGAGGTGAGAGTGAGAACTTTGAATGTTGGCACAAGGTCTGGAAAAGAGAGAGAGGTGGCCAAAATGATGGAAAGAAGGAAGGTTGGCTATACTGTCTCAGTAGATTCCCCATGAGGGAGCCGGGGCAGTAGTTGGCCATGGACAGCCTCTGAGGACCACTGCAGCTCCAAGATCCCCTACCAAGTTACGTTGAGGCCACAAGGCACCCAGTTACCATGTGTGGCCACAAGAAGGTCTGGTGAAGGTCTATGTGAAGGAGATGCTATGTACTGATGTACCCCTGTGGCAATCTACAAACATGCTTGCATAGGTCTCCCTCTGCCCGTCTTCCTATCCGCCTGAGAGTATATCTCCAAATGTCCCATGTAGCCTATAGTACTTAGGTGGCTAGGTTACATTATATTCCATCCATCAAACCAATAGATTATATCAATTCAAAATCAAAGGCAAAGTGAGCAGCATCATTGTCCAGTGGAAGTTTAAAATAAATGACTACCTCAGTCTTAGTAAGACCACAGTAGGTTCATAAGGCACAACCACAAATACAGCATACTGAGAGAGAAACTAATCAATCGTGAGCAGCTCGTTGTTTTCAGATATTGCAATTAATAACAAATCGGCAGGTGCAGCACACGCACAACAGATAAACTATATGTGATGGTATTACCTTTGTCTCGTCCGTGTCTCAGAAAGATTTAAAAAAATATGAATTGTGTGTTTCTAACTTCCATCATTCTCAGTGGATAAACAGGAATTCCAGCTTTTGTGTTGTGCATGTTTTCCGTAAATGCTTGTGTGTTTTCTAGTCCTTCCTTTCTGGTTCTCCGATAGAAGCTGAATGAATGCATCACTTAATTCCCATCCCTTCGATCTCCCTCAGGTTTAACACTGGATCGGGCACAGGCACAGTGGTCAGCAAGGTAACAGTCAAGCAAGGCCAATGGCACCAGCTGGTGGTGACCCGCAATCGGCGCAATGCCATGCTGAGCGTAGACAATGAGCCTCATGTGGAGGGAGAGAGCCCACGCGGGACAGATGGCCTCAACCTAGACACGGACCTGTTCATTGGAGGAGTCCCTGATGACATTTTGCTAGAGTAAGACTTCATGTCAAATAAAAGTGCAACAATTCAGCACATCGAATAAGGAGCAGGGGTAAAGCTACGGGGGTCAACTACAGACCTTTCAGTTGCCTCGAAAGTGGGTTTTCTATGTATTGTATGTGCTGCGATGCATGTGTTTCTCATTTGTCTCCTGGTGTTTGCCTTAATTGGATCCAATTCTCTCTGTGTTTGACTCCCGAGCCTTCATTTATTCTAGAATGTTTAAATCGGTGTTTCTGTGTGAGAATAGCAACCCACAGCAACTGTAGCATTAGGACTTAGAGGGACAAGACGTGAGTCTTCCTATCTCCATCATGTCGGCTCAGTGTCTTTGACAGACTGCCGAAACTCAACAGTCTGTCTACTGACGGTTTCCCATGAAACCCATGTGACGCCCCTGTCTTTCTGCCCAGTGTCAAAGAGAGGACAGCGGTGGCCACGGGCCTGGTGGGCTGCATACGCCTCTTGGATGTCAACAACCGCCTGTACAATTTGCAAGAGAATGAGGGTGATGTTCTCTATGGCAGTGGTGTGGGTGACTGTGGCAACAACCCATGCCACCCCAATCCATGCAAGAATGGAGCGGCATGCCAGGTCAAAGAGGCAGAGATGTTCCACTGCAAGTGCACTGATGGCTTCTGGGGTGAGTAACCGCTGGCCGGACCTCTGGTGTGTGTTGGACAGGTGGTGGTGGTGCACAGCGTACAGTTATGTTCCACCTGTACCTCTTATTCTGAGGAGTCACACTGTCACGACTGTCCAGGCAGCGAGAGAATGTGGAAACCTCATGTGGCCCTTGAACGAGCAAAACCTATTTTCTGAACAGCAGAATCATCTGGGACATAAAGATGAATTATGGGTACAGCACAGAAAACATTTAAGCAGTACAACAAATGCTCAGCGCCTCCCTTAGCTGTCACTATCTCCCCACCTCCCTCCACAGTTAACTGGAAGGCCACTAACAGGTGAAGAATATGTCCCATCACGACCTAGCCAGACAGGGCCTTCCCTGTTGCTGCAGCCTACTGCACAATGCTCCACGCAAGGAACCAGAGACAGGAATGATGGCATGTTTGACTTCCCACAGCTGATTAAGCGCCTGGATGTTTTCAAGCCCCTGTCAGCAGATAGTCATCCAGCTTAAGGGAACAAATGATCTCATTACTACCAGCTCCATGGGTCGGGAGAGGGAAAAGAGAAGCTGCTGTAGTGAGAGAGTGAGTAAAGGATGGTAGACACCTGCTAAAAGGAGTGTGGGAAAGGAGAGGCTTCCAAGCGCAGTCTGACGGATTTCCGTGGGGTTTCCGTGCTCTCTTCACCATAGACTCTTGCTGCTAATGCGATGACATGTGAATTCTGATAGGCTGTGACATAGGGCAAGATAATTATCCAATAGCTGGTCCAGAGCCTCTCCCTCAGTCAGCACTGACCCAGAAGCATGGTCCCATGAGGCGGCTGGCTCTCCACGGCATACTCCAAATGTATAACATTTCCAAATCCGAATAGAAAATGACCTCCATTGTAGAGGTAATCATTACCCTTTCACTTCCCTCTCTCATCTTTGCTTCCTGTTGCTTCCAGAAGAGAGAATGCTCTTGTGTCACTAATCAATTTGTATCTGATGTATTTAGGTCCAACTTGTGCGGACGTCCATGACCCATGCCAGCCCAACAGGTGCCATCCATCCTCCAAGTGCCAGGTGCTGCCTGAGGGAGGTTACAAGTGTGAATGCCCCATGGGGCGGGAAGGAAAGCACTGTGAAAAAGGTAAGTCCATCTAAAATGTGGACTGGTGTCAGTTTTTGCATTAATTTAGTCAGTTTTTTTTGGGAGGGGGGGTGGTTGCATTTTATAATAAATGCAGTACCTGTCAAGGAGTATCACCCACCACTCACTTCTCTTAAAAACTGTCATCTACTTGGCTGATTGTCCCCACACAAGTTCTTCATGTCGTCCTCACGTTGACCGAGTCTCTCTTACACAGTAAAGTTACTACGAGGTAGGGGTAGCTCAGTGGTAGAGGGGAGCTTTGGGAACTGACGAGCCAGAGGCAGCTGGTTTGTATCGACCACAGGGCATTAGGAGGGGCATCCGGCCTTAATCCCCCAAGCTCCATCTAAGTCTGTGTCCACCCCCACTACATGGGGACTGATGGTGACATGTAGAACGGACCTCTCCCTCTTACATAGTAAAACTACTATTAGAAATGTTCTTTTTTTTAAGTACCAAGTATAGAACGGTTCCATTTGGTTGATCCAGAGTAAAACTCTAAAGGGACTAACACTCAACTGAGAATGGTGCCATATGGCTTCTTAAACTTTAGAGTGCCAGTCATAGGTTTTGGCATTTTGGCATCACATACATCCTCTAAAATGGGAGGCATAGCTCAGTGGGTAGAGCGGTCGTCTGTCAATCAGAAGGTTACAGGTTCGATCCCTGGTCGTGCAGAACATGTGGAGGTGTCCTTGAGCAAGACACTGAACCCCTAACTGCTCCCCAAGCGCCATAAGTTGGCAGCTCACTGCTCCTATACAGTAGGATGGGTTAATATGCAGAGAAATCCAAATTTCCCCTTGCAGGACTGAGAAGGGAATCTATTTTTTATCATACCTAAAATGTGCTTGTCTCTGCACTTTTGACTTCAGGCTTCAGTGTCCATACTAATTTTATGGCAAAAAAGCTGGTTCACAGTCAAACCACACCCACATTATTTGTCACACTCGAATCACACCAAACTATACATCATATTTCCACAGTTAAGAACAAAGACACTGTGTTGAAATGTCTTTGAGCAGGACATTGAACCCCTAACTGCTCCCCAGGTGTTTCCGCTGCCCAATGCTTCTTCATAATAGGATGGCTTTAATGTGACAGATATCAGTGTAAGATTACAATAACCAAATAAAGTGACTTTCCTTTCCTTTGGTAAAAGTAGTGAATGGACATGTTCTTATAAAGTGCTTTTCTATTCCGGTGACCACTCAAAGTGCTTTACAATGAATTTCCTTTCCTTTCCTATTATTGATTTGCTTTGGTAGCCATGAAACAGAAATGGCTCCAGGCTTGTGTAAATGCAGGGACATTTAATTGTACTTAAATGGTTTTCCCCAAAGGAAATTCCAAATCAAAATGATACCATACCTCACATCTGAATGGTGCTCTTTCGCTTACCAGCATATAGTGGTGCTGAGTTCCAGAGCCAGCACAGGCCGAATCCTCCTCTAGTCTCGTCCTTTGCCTTTTCTCTGCCCCATAACATTTCCATCCATCCTGAATCAAAGGGGATATGACCGAATACAGAGGAAGATGGGATCCCAATAGGCTCAGGGGATTGAGGGGAAGCTGCAGAGCTGCGGGACAGACGATTGGCCTAGCCGGGCCATTGACTGCATTAATTTAATCATGGTTAGATTGCTGAGATTGGTGGTTTGATCTCCGGCCCCTACAGAAAATGCCAAAAGCACTGCACTTGTGCTCTCTTCTCCATAGAGAAGGATGAGCTAAATGCAGAGAAGAAAATTGACTAGCCTTGGTCACGTGGCAATACAATACTTTCACTTTCACTTCTTACATACTAATATTAATGTTTCATATTGATATATAAGTATTAATTAAACCACACCTGGGGGCTGTGTTAGCTCAGCGGTTAGTGCGCCCGCTTGGGGAACTGACGAGCCCGAGCCAGTGGAACTGAATCCACCGCGCGGCATCAGGAAGGGCATTCAGCCTTAATCCCCAAAGCTCCATCTAAGTCTGTGTCCACCCCCACAACGTGGGGACTAATTGGGACATGTAAAAACGGACCTCTCATCAGTAAAACCATACCTATACTTTGCTCCTCATCTGCCCACCCAGAGGTTTTTGTGTAGGTGTGCAGGGTCATATGTGGAAGGAAGGCCAGAGCACGGTTATGCTGCTTTTGAAGTTGATTAATTGATCTTTCTGCCTTGTTATACTCTTAAAACCCCAGAGTCACAATGGCCCAGTGGTAGAGCGCATGTCTTCAAGTCTGGTCCCACCACTGGGCATCAGGACAAGGGGATCTGGCCTTAATCCGCCAGCCTCAGTAAATGTCAGGCAGATGATGTAAGGTGCTTTGACTGGTCGCTGAATTAGAAAACTGTGAAATGTGTCTTCATTATTTAATGTCTGCCTCTATTCATATATAGAAATGTCACTGAGTTAGATACAAACAGAAATAATACTTTTACAAGTAAAACACTTAAAACCCAGTTAGCCTCATACATTGTGCCACACACAAAATATTATGAAAATATTAAACAACAAATTATAGCAATTTGTGCCCTGTGTACAACAGGGACCCCTTCTAGCAAACAATGAACTGCCCATCCAGCCATCTTCAACCTCTTATCCCAAGTCAGGTCATGCTGGAGCCCATCCCAACGCTCAGTTGGTGAAATGGTAAAACAGTATATGGACTTGATCTTACAAAGGGCTTTTCTACTCTAGTGACCACTCCAAGCACTTGACAATGAATACCAGGCAGGAAAGCCAGGGAAGTATCCTGGACAGGTCATCATTCCATCACAAGGCTTGAGTGGTTAAGGATTCAGTGTCTTGCTCAAGGCCACTGCAGCACACTTACTGGAGGGGCCGGGGATTGAACCATCAATCCTTCAATTACTAGACAACCAACCCTGCCTCCTGAGCTATGCTGCCCATCAACTGCATAATTCTAGTATGGAAACGAAGCCAATTAATTTGGCCAGCCAAAGTATTCTAACAGTGAAATTTGTCCTCTGCATTCAACTCCTCTGTTTGTATAGTTACATGCGTACATCACAGAGCATACCAATTTAAGCACAATGTACAGTACAGTATAAATAAGATAAATGGTTGGAATTTGACGGTTAAATGTTCCTTCAACTGACAGCCCACAGAAAGAAACTGGTTTTATACAGTGTTGTTCTGCAGTGCCACCAGGTGGGAGCAATTGGAACAGGCGGCAAGCGGGGTGTGATGGTTGTGCAGAGATGTTGTCAGCCCATTTCCTGATTCTGAAGATGTATACTTAGTGGAAGTCACCAATGATTTTCTCTGCAGACTTCAGTGTCTGTTATAGTCTGTCCCTGTCCTGTCTGGTAGCTGATCTGAATAAGACAGTGATGGATGTGCAGAGGACGGCCTGGATTATTGCAGTGGACAACTGAATCCACAGTTCCTCTGGCAGGTTGAACTTCCTGAGCTGATGGAGAAAATACATCCTGTGCTGAGCCTTCTTGATCTGACGAGTCAGTTGAGGCGGTTCAACATTCAATCAGGAGGCCACCTGGTCTCCTCCCTACTGAGGTCTTCCAGGCACGTCCGGCTGGGAGGAGGCCATGGGGTAGACTGAGGACCAGGTGGAGGGATTATATCTCCACACTGGTCTGAGACCACCTCAGGACCCCCCAGTCAGAGCTGGTGGAGGTGGCCAAGAGAAAGAAAGCTTAGGGTTCCCAGCTGAACTGACGATGGATGGATGTTGGAACATGTTTATCTAACTAGGAGTATATGTATACACTCTAATGTGTGAGTGGGGTATTTGTAAAGGACGACAAAATGAACACAATCACAGGTAACAATGCCCTATTTCATATACTTTTCAAAGCTCATGTTTTGGTGTCATCCGCTCAGCATTAGCACGAGACATGCCATAATCCATCCAGACAAGCAGAAGCAGGACATCCAGATATAGACTTGTTACATGCAGTACATGCAAGTATGAGTGGACGTGCCAAAACATAGTGCCTCTGGAGTTTTAATAGATTCCAGCTGTTGTGTTAAATCACACATGCTTTAATAGTTCCATGTTAGACAGCCAAAGACTCTGCAACCACTTTAACATATAGGTATTAAATTTTTTATATTATAAGCTTTTTTTAACAATTTTCATCCCAAAGATTTGACAACACAAAGTAATTATTTACGAAATACTACAGCTCTTAAAGGTGTATTTGCCATTGCTGGGATTCAGCTCTGTCAGGAAGAAAGGGATTTAATCAAGGATGTGCTGTCTTTGTTGTTCCAGTGCCCGAGACTAAAGGAGCTTACATGCCATTATTTAATGGAGATTCCTTCCTGGAGCTGAAGGGCCTGCATCTCTATGGGCATGATCTACAGTGAGTCTCAATCCATTTCTATCTTCCTGCATGACATTTACATGCAGAATGGATTAAATGTTGTATTGTAAATGTTGACATTTAGCATTTGATGGAATCTTTATTGATTTGTTGAATTATGTTTGAAACGAGGACATCTGAATCGGTATTTGAAATGTTTCTTTCAATAAACATTTTGTTCAGGTGGTCTGTTCCAACCTTTGTTGAGATCTAATGTGTTGTTTTCACAAACTTTCCTTTATCCATGCTGTCAGCTGAACAGCCCAGTTATAACATGGACTATAGAGCAAATATAGGAGATAGAGCGAATGATGGTCTGGTTATGTGTAATATATGAACTCTCCTCAATGTCTGTTAGAGTGGTAGTCCTTATGGTTTCATCTTTTTCAGTAACGCACCAAAATATCCCTTACAGTTAACAAATCTATGTCTCACTTATGTACCTGCTTTGATGTCACGGCCAACCTGCTTTTACCAGCTTTCTTTGTGCTTTGCCTGCAGTCAAAAGGTTAGCATGACAGTCGTCCTCATGGCCAATGACTCCAACGGATTGATCTTCTACAATGGTCAGAAGACAGATGGCAAAGGAGACTTCATCTCTCTGTCCCTTAACAACGGCATCCTGGAGTTCCGTTATGACTTGGGCAAGGGACCTGCTCTCATCAGGTTAGCATACCGTTATCAAACTGGGTTACTATTATGCTAGCTTGTAAAGGAGAAGCAGAGCAAGGAGACCAAGTGGCTTTAGCATTAAAGGGAAACAATCTAGATTTCCAACATTATCTCTAATGATCAGGGGTTTTAAAACTTCTTTTTTTATCAGTTTATTTTGGACAGAAAAAAATATTCTAACTTTTCTCTTCTTGCATTCTGCCACCACTATAGTGTTTCTAAGCTTTTCAAAACCAAATGAATTAACAGTTAATACTGTCCTTAGTGTGCATTTAAAATGGAAATCCCAGAGAAAAAGTAAAAGAAAAATGCAAAATATTTACACGAATGTCATAGGGCCCTAACAAATGTACATGATATGTTTAATTTCTGTGTGACATTACTAATGTGAATCATAACATTGATGTCATATGAACTAAAGTGGAAAGGACACCTATGACCTAGTTTTCTCCCTTCGCATTTGCTGTTGACATATACAGCCATATGAAAATGCAAAGAAGCTGCAGGAACCCTCTTCAGAATCAGAATCAGGTCTGTCCAATAAGAGGCCCTATGAAAATGTTGATAGCTCCTGAACCGTTTGCCCACTGACTTTTTTTAAATGTGCAGGATTTGTCGTAAATGGCTTTGAGTAGTCGTTAGACTAGAAAAGCAAACAAGTCCGTTTACAATCTATGGTATTATGTCTTTGTTGAGCATCTCCGTGACAGCTTGACCACAGAAACCACATGGCTGCCATCAGCTGATCACATTTCAGGTGCTAGCAGAGGCAGTTTGTATGACTATTCAACGTGAAATCTGGTTCACCTGCAGGTTTTCTTCAAATTCCAACCTACAACATTCGGGCAGAATATGCCTGATGGTGGTTGGTACTGTTATAGTCCAGTTTACAGTTTGGTATCTCGCACAATTTTGGCTCCTCTTGACTTCTCGGGTCATACTGAACCATGTTGCATGGACACTCCAGATGCAGTGCTACAACATTTGTTCAGAATCCCCCCCATAGGTGGTGCTTATCCAAACCTGCTTGGACCCCAGTGATTGCTATTATGTTTTTAAGATTTGAATCCTTGGTTTAGTTTTTAATGTTTTTTACATTTTGTTTGAAAAAAACTGCTTTTGAATCCTCAAATACGTCCTTTTTCCATGTCTAGGCTGTGTAGACTTTTGACATCCTTTGTCTTGGATTTCTTTTCTTTTTAAGATATCTATGAGTGTCTCTAAACAGTGAAAGTGTTTATGTGTTTCATTCAGGAGTAGAGAGAAGATTAAGTTGAATGTGTGGAACACCATCGACCTAGAACGCTCCAACCGAAAAGGAGAGATCATGTTAAACGAGAAAGACCCTGTCCGAGGAGAGTCGCCGGTAGGTATAAAGTTCCAGCATGTCCTGTTAGCAGGGCCCACTTTATACCTTTATGCTTGTATTGCAGCTAGCGTAGAAGCTATCTTATCTTATGCTATTTTATTTGAAGTATATTCCAATAATTCAAGTGATTTTTTTTTCAATCTTGTGCAGTAAAAACCTGCTTGATGCTTCACACATTCATCAATCAGCTGCCAAGAGAGCCCGACATAATAGAACATTTAGATACATAAATATGCTACTTCTATTGCTTTAAATCGTGTTGCATGCGTTGCGCACTCATCATCTTGTGGGGGAGTCTATGGGAACAACAGGTAGTGTACACATACTATGGTGATAGCTATCTATAATGATAAAGTAGAGGTTTATTTCTGTTTCTATGGCTGCTGGCCAATTAATTTCTATTAATGAGGTGGACATTTTTGGCTTCCAAATGATGAAGTATTTCTCGGACAAACATAATTAACACATTTTACCATTCATTGAATATCCCTTGTTTGTTCCTAGGTGACTGAATAGTAAATATTTCTGTCTGCCTATGACCAAATATAACAGTTCAAAGAGATCACATTCTTTGAATGATTGTTTCTAAACCGACACATATTAAAGCTACAGTGCCTCAGTGGCCGAGCACACACCTTCAAGTCGGGCATGGCAGATTTTAATCCCACTGCAAGATGCAGTAAATGAGAAGCATTCATTTTAAAGTATTTTGAGGGGTTGCCAGACGAGAAAAGCACTGTATAGAACAAGTCAATTTTGCATGTGCATATTGAACCTAGCTGCAAATCAACCTTCTTTCAGCTGTTTTGCTATTTTCTTTGATTGCTACTGTTGCTTGGTAGATGACTCTGCCTGTTAAGCATCTTCCTTTAAGGAGGCATGATTCATATACATGGCTGGAGGTGTTTGGTTGCATTGAGGGTCCCTGTGATCTAATCATAATGCCTGTGGTGTGGGATGATCTTAACTGATGGATAGTTGACAAACAGCTGTAGCTAGTCTTGATGGTATTCCTGCTGAATATTTCCCTTAATTTGCGGTCCTGTGTGAAGAAAATAAATTGGCCCCATTAGAGTAGGGAACTTGTCTGGAGCTCCACACTAATTCACTACTTTTAATATTTTTGTTAATATCACAACATGTGTTGGTGTTCCAAAATATAGATTTCAGTTAATTAGTGTTTTGCAATGCAGTTTGTTTCCCTCTGTGAACTTTATTGCTAAGTGAAAGATAAATGTCAACAGGAGTGAGAGCGAGACTTGCCTTTTAGTTAGCAGCTAGCACATCGCGGGGCTAATGCTACCTTATCTGGAAGTGGTAGCACCTTAGCTGAGCCCGTTCTGTTTCTCAGTGGTGATGACAGGCTGATGGAGGAGATCAGGCAGGAGTCTCTGTGGACTATGATGTTGGTGGAGGACATTGTGGTCTGTAGTGAGAGTAGGGAGCAGGTGGAGTCTGGAGAGGTGGAGGTAGGTGGAGGAGTTTAAATACTTGGAGTCAACTGTCCAAAGTAACGGGCAGGGCCAATGAGAGGTGGAGAAGACAATACAGGCAGGGTGGAGTGGGTGGAGGAGAGTGTCAGGGGTGATGTGGGACAGAAGGGTACCAGCAAGAGTGAAAGAGAAGGTCTAGAGATGGTGGTGAGACCAGCTATGTTGTCTGGTGTGGAGACAGTAGCACTGACAGACAGACAGGAGGTGGAGCTGGAGGTGGAGGAGATGAAGATGCTGAGATTTACATTGGGAGTGATGAAGAAGGACCAGATCAGGATGGGAGAAGGATGCTGAATATGGAGCTGCCAGGCAAGAGGAGAAGAGGAAGACCAAAGAGGAGGTTTATGATGTGGTGAGGGAGGACATGCAGGTGGCTGGTGAGACAGAGGAAGATGTAGAGGACAGGAAGAGATGGAGATGATGATCTGCTGTGGTGACCCCTGATGAAAGCAACAGCATTAATTTCATGAATACTTGTCTGTGAATTCTTGTTGTCATATAATCCACAACCACTTGAAAAAATGGAGATCTGGTCTTGGCTATCACAATCCAGAAGCCTGCCAGAGGCCCAAGACCATGACTGCCTCCTGTAGTTTTAGTCTTTGCTCATCCTCTCACTCCTACTTCTCAGCATAATCCTCCTCCTCCATTTTCATTGTATGTTTTTGTCATATGTCTTTATTCTTGTTATAGTTATGTAGCAGTTACTATGCTTGTATTTACCGTGTTAACTCTGCAGAATAAGCTCTTCATTGGGATGGGAAGAGATGTAGAAACCTTTTTCTGTTCATTTATATCATCCACTGACAAGCCATCCTGAGATAGAGGTGGAGCAGCCCTTTCCAGGCCAAATTCCTGTGCTGGCCCTCCCCTGTGCCTGCCATCATGATGTTTGGTAATGGTGAATGTTTGCATTCCCGTAAGCAGTAATGACTGTGTGTCGTGTGGGCTTCCCGCTAACCGAAGGGTCCCATGCTACCGTTTGACTGCTGGATAATGAGGGTGTGGACTATTCTCTGCTGGAAAACGTCCTCTCCAGTCTCTAAACTTCTGCTCTCCTTGTCATGAAATTTGTCTCGTGAGTCCTTCAGGGACTGAAGGTTGATTTAAAACCAGGAGATGTGCTACAATCAATCCTGATCAGTCACTTTGTCAATCAGTCGATTTGGTTCTAAAAATTCTACCCATCCATCCATCCATCCTACATTTTTATTTCATCTGAACCTGAAACATCCACTACCAGTATGGATGTTGGTGTATTGTGTGGAGAAGCATTCGATTCGTGTGAAACAGTCCAGTCATAGGCATCATCTCTTAACTCCATTCCCACGTCTCACAAATCCCAAATCGGATGGAAGATGGAAGTGAGCAGCCAACAGCTACACTAGAAGCCATGAAATATTGGCTGTTGCTCCCAGGGCCCGGGTTCTGAGATTAGTAATTGACAGTAATGTAAGTTTTTAGTTTTCTCAAAATGCCAACAAAGCTGATTCCTTACATTGATTTCATCAAAATGACAGATAGATAGTTTGAAGTGTCTGTCAAGGCTTCTAAAATCCAGTAAATGGCGGATGTTTCTTGGTTAGCATGACCCCTGCTGTGAGCCTTTCTTTACTTACACTGGTGTCTTTCACTTTCTGATGCTGGCTTCTCTCAGTTAGACTCCACTGCTGCTGTGTAGTTGAATGTGACGGCACCATGATGAAAGCTGATATTGGAGTGCTTCTCTCCGTGTCTCTGCAGATCATCGGCATCGGTCTGTGTGGCGTGTTTGAACTGATAAAGGAGACGCGGTTCACCCACCCATCACTATGCCTGCGCAGCCTGCAGGCCCTGCTGGACATGCTGCAGGGACAACAGCCCGAGGGCTTCCAAACCGAGCCTCCAGATGTGCTAGGTAATATGCACACACACACACACACACACACAAGGATATTAACCGAGTCTCATTTTGTCCCAGCACCAGCCTTTCTAACCACCCACACATCTGCCCCCCAGAGTCTCTGTTCCAGTTGCTGCTAGAGACCACGGTGCGGAGCACGGGGCCAAACGACCCCACAGGTCAGGCCCTCACTGCCCTGTCCTGTGCATGCCTTTTCAGCCTGGTGGTGTCTTGGGGAGACACTGGCAAAACCCTGCAGGCTGTCTCAGCCATCCTCACCAACAACGGGAGCCACGCCTGCCAGACCATCCAGGTGATTCAGCAGCTCACATCAAAAACAGTGAAACACTGAGCTTGTTTTTCTGTCTCTCATATGAACAATAGTTAAACTAACAATATGACATTAATTAAAACCAAACCTTGACATTCAATGTCAAGGTTTGGTTTTAGGTTGTGTAGTTAAACACAAGTGGTGAGGGGCCAGGAATCATGTGTGGTGTCAGAAGTCCAGGGTGTGGCTATGGACTGACTGGTTGTTAATGTTCTGCAGAGGTTGGTTGTTTCACCGTGCTCACACCACTAGAGTGTGGAGTGAGCACGTATTGAGGAGGTACTGGCGGAGCCTGGTGCAATTTTCCAGTTTTATACTGTAAAATAAAGCTCACCTGGACTTAGTAATCAAGTCCTGCCCAGGGTGCTGTGGCTGTTCAATAAAGAGATCGCATGAGATGCATAGGGGTTTAAGTACCACATCGCTTCACATCACTCTATCAATGGGGGACTAAATGGAATGAATGAACCAAGCACTATGATCACAGAAGTAAAAAAAACCCATAAAGTTTCTTTTCTAAGGGGAAGATATGGCTGCAACAAGGTGCTTTGTTTTTTAGATACAGCCAAGTCTTTTCTTTGCATAAGGAGAAATGCTGCTTGCAGAGTGGTTTGCAGTGTTGGATGAGGCTACGATAACCTCTGGTTGCTCCTTGCAGTTCTGTTATGAGGAGAGAGACTCAGAGCAGCAGAAAGTGAATTAGGGGGGCGGGGGGACAGGCCCTCATGATTCCTGACTTGTTTTGTTACCCTGGCTGCATCCTGACAATTAGCGGGTGTTCTTCTATTTTGCTTTGATCTCTCTCTCTCTCTCTCTCTCTCCCCGTCCCTCCCCCTTCTATTTTGGGTTTTCCCATTTGTGTTTGGCTTCATGTCAGATCTTCTTCGTTACTTTTGATGGAATAACCCCAACAGTAAGCACTTTCAATGCAGAGTTAATTCAGAATGCAAGAACTGCACATTTGACCATCACAGGGAGCTAAGCCCCCCTACAGCATTAACACTTCCACTTGATAGGATTATTGAGATGGACTGGCACCCTGTCCGGGGGGGGGGGGGTTCCCCTGCCTTCCCCTCCCTTCTGCTCAATGAGCGCTGGGGTAGGCACCAACAGATCTACGACCCAACGTCAGTTGTCGATGACATGACTTGATATGATTATGCTGAGGTGGTCTATCCACACACACCTACACTCACTACAGCAGCATAGCTCACTAGGTAGGACAGTCATCTAGTAATCAGAGCTTGGTAGTTCGATCCCCGGACCCTGCAGAAAGCATGTTCAGATGTGGTTGCTCTCACTGCTCCTATAAAATAGGATGGGTTGAATGTGGAGAACAAATTCCACTGACCTTAGCCATGTTGCAATAAAACACTTTCACTCTCTATGCGAGTCCAGCAGAAACTTTACGTTCTTTTATTAACATGGAAGCTATTTGAAGTGATGGTCCACTGGGGTCTGGCCAGTGGGCCCGAGCCCAGCCTCAGTGATGCTGTATACAGTTGGGTCCATAAATAGTTGGACAGTGACACTATTTTTCACAATTTCAGCCCTGTACACTACCACAATGGATTTGAAATGAAATAATCAAAATGCAATTGAAATGCAGACTTTTCAGCTTTAATTTGAGGGTATTTACATTAAAATTGGAGGAAGGGTTCAGGAATTGCAGCAATTTTCATACATAGTCCCCTCATTTCAAGGGAGCAACAATAATTGTAAAATTGACACAAAAGCTGTGTCATGAGCAGGTGTGGGCTATTCCCCCGTTATTTCATCTTCAGTTAAGCAGGTAAAGGTCTGGAGTTGATTTCAGGTGTGGCATTTTCATTTGGAAGCTGTTGCTATGAATCCACAATATGCGGTCAAAGGAGCTCAATGCAGGTGAAACAGGCCATCCTTAAGCTGCGTAAAATGAAAAACTCCATCAGAGAGGTAGCGGAAACATTAGGACATTTTCTGAGAAAAACGGAATGCACTGGTGAGCTTGGCAACGTAAAAAGCCCTGGATGTCCACAGAAGACCACAGCAATTGATGATCACAGGGTCATTTCCATGTGTAACCCACATGAATTGGCAACTCCCATTGTGCTGTACTGATAATTCTCTGGTGCCCCTAGAGGGCGTACGAGACAAGATATCCTTATCAAATTTCAATTGGCAGTTGTTTGTTGTTATTTTTTTTAATTTGATTATTTTTATATCTCATCTCATGCACATCTTGGAGCACCAGAAAATTTTCGGTACATCACAATAGGAGTTGCCAATTCATGTGGGTCACACATGGTAAATTGACTTGTTTTTACATAGGGGTTTTCTAATATAACGACCACTCAAAGCGTTTTACATTGAATGCCTCGCATTTACTAAGCTATGAGGCGGGATACGAACCCGCAACGCCCGAGTCCCAGGCATGCACTCTACCGACTGAGCCACCGCGGCTCAACCTTTCACAACATCTAGTGAAGTACAGGAGACTCTCCAGGAAGCAGGCGTATCATTATCCTAGTCTACCATAAAGAGAAAACTTCACCAGAGCAAATACAGAGGGTTCATGACAAGGTGCAAACTATTCATAACCATCAAGAATAGAAAGGCCAGACCAGAGTTTGCCAAAACCCATCTAAAAAAGCCAGCTGAGCTCTGGGATAGCATTCTTTGGACCAATTCAACTAAGATTAACCTGTACTAGAATGATGTCCATGGGTTCCAGACTTTAGGCAGTCATCACCTGCAAAGGATTCTCAATAAAGTATTAAGAATGAACATTTTACTTATGATTATATTAATTTGTCCAATTACTTTTGGTCCTTTGAAATGAAGGGGCTGTGTATGAAAATTGATGCAATTCCTAAACCTTTCCCTCAATTGTAATGCAAGTACCCTCAAATTAAAGCTGAAAGTCTCCATTTCAATTACAATTTGATTATTTCATTTCAAAACCATTGTGTTACTGTACAGGGCTGACATTGGGGAAATTTCGTCACTGTCCAAATATTTATGGAGCTAACTGTACATGGTTTGGCTCGGGGCTTTCTGCTGAGAGTTCTTAAACAGACCTATAGGTTGATTAGCCCTGGTCATGGAGGTGAGACCTCCTGTTCTTTTTGCTGGAGCATCAGCAGCCAGGCACTGAGTGTACTGTGAGTCATCACGATGGCAGGCAGGCGGGAAGTGTGTGGTTTTGTGCTACGTGTGTGTTTTTGTGTGTTTTTTCTTTGCTGTGTGTGTGTGTGTGTGTGTGTAAACGGTGAATTCAGCAGAGTATAGTAGCTGCCAGCGAGTGACGGAGTGTATGTCTAAGAGCTATCAGGTGAAGGGAGAAGAGCAGGGTGCATATTCATCTAACCAGTCTCCCAATTGTCAATACCAGAGCTTTTCTCTACCAGAGCCTATATCATGGCCATGTTGGATCTCCTCTCCTGTGTTTCCTATCTAGCAGAGACCCTTAAAGCTATGCAGTTCTAAGGATTTACATGTGAGCAAATGTGTTTTTGATACATTCTGTTGCTGGTGTATTTAAGGCATGGCTAATCCACACATATCCAATTCAATTCCCCAGGCGCTGCAGCTGCCCACTGCTCCTATAGAGTAGGATGGGTTCAATGCAGAGAACATGTTTCATTGTAAAAATACAATGACCACATAGAGTGGCTTTCCTTTCCTTTCCTTTCCTTCATGAGTACATCTGTAGTGTGTGAGTGGGTATTGGCTTGGCAGCACTTTTTGGGGTTAAACAACAGGATGCATGGTGTTTAACATCTTCACCATAGCAGCCAAACAAGGAGAACAATGGCAGGTCAGGGTTCCGGTCATGAAAAACACCTGGAAAATTGTAAATCCTGATATTATTGAGGTAATGGAAAATTCCAAAGCTGGGTTATAAAAACAACCATCTTAAGAGTGTGGCTTAATAAATCGCAAAATAAGCCCGTTTGATTTCTCTAACACCTTCTCCTGATCATCCTCACCCTCGTCTCTAGGTTCCCACCATCTTGAACGCGTTACAGAGGAGTGTCCAGGCCGTCCTGGTGGGGAAAATCCAGATCCAGGACTGGTTTGGAAATGGCATCAAGCGGGCGGCCCTGATGAACAAGTGGGTCCTGAAAGAGGTGGCGATCGACGAGGACGAGCGCTGTCTCCTGCAGACAGACGGCTCCTTCCTCTATCTTCTCTGCAAAGATGGACTCTACAAAGTGGGCTCGGGATACAGTGGCACAGTCAGGGTACAGTAAAATAAGATCCCTGTGTGTTTGTGGTGCTGTATGAGGTGATGTGAATAGATGTTGATTTGTCTACCCTGGCAAGAAAATGTGTAAAACGCTCAATTGACTTACGTTCACAGGAGTGCGTCATGAAGTCCAGACTAAACAAACACATCACTGTGGTATAGGTCCTCTTTCGGTGGGAGAATTCTCCACACCACTCGGATGTGTCTTGAAATTGCTGTGAATCAGCCCCTTAATTTTCAGATGTTCTCCCTCTGTGTCTGGTAGAATCCGTTTCCGATTCCATGTGATGCCCTATGTCCAGCAGAGGTTCATTTATCAGACCTACCATCTAAGAATACATAGTTTTGCGTTTCTGCCAGCATTAGATCAAGATATGCCACTGTCTGTGCTGGTGTACTGACATTCAATCATCATCCCACAGGGCCATGTGTACAACTCAACATCTCGCATTAGGAATCGGAAGGAGAAGAGGTCCTGGCTGGGCTTTGCTCAGGTAAGCTATTAAATGTATATGAAGGCTAACCTCATAAACCCGTATGTATTGGCCTCCATATGGTGAGGGATGAGTTTTTGAATAAGTTTTATGATTGTTGACGACGCACATCTTATGTTCATAAAATTGATGTTTTCTTGCTGGGGTGTTCATGTTACTGTGTCTGACCTCCATTCGTCTTTCTCGAATGAGGCCGGTGATTTAAATTCTGTCAAGTTTTTAGCCATTATTCTCTCGACTGGAGTTGGAAGCAACAGACATTTATGGGTTACAGCTGGGGCCATGGCTCTTCACTCTTGGGTTTTTCTAAAATAGATGGGTCTTTATAATCTACTTACTGATTTACCACAGGAGATGACTATGATAATACCTGCTTGTTGAAATTAGCTGTGGGGAAGAGGGTAAATGACAAATTTATACAAAACCGATGCCATGAGATAAAAGTATGTCGGCATACAAGCTTATGAGATTGAAATTGGCGATGGAGTTCACTTGATTGTGGACGTTTGCCGTAAACCCACAAATACAGATCAATACTTAAGGTTTGACTCCCATCATCTGCTGGAGCACAAACTAGGAGTCATCAGAACTCTGTACCACTAAGCTGGCAACATCCCTACCGACCCAGGAGCTGGGCAGGGGGAGAAATCCCACACTAAACAGGCCCTGGTTAAGTCTGGTTATCTTAACTGGGCCATTCTCAAAACCAGGAAGCCTCCCAAAGCCTCCCCCAGCTAATCGAAGGGAGGGGGAAAACAGCTGCCTGAGTGTAAACCAGTGGTGATTCCATATGTGGTGAGAGTTTCAGAACAGTTTAGCCATGTCCTTTCGGAATATTGTGTTTCGGTTTCTTTCGATCCTGAAAACACACTGTAGCAGAAACCGGTCCACCCGAAGGATCGGGTCCCCCGACACCAACAGAGCAATAGAGTATATGCTGTTAAGTGGTGAGGGGATTGCCTTGACTTGTACATTGGGAAACTAAGTTTATAAAATTTAGTGTTATTAATGCTAAAATCAAGAAATAAAGAAACCAGGGTTTATGTAGGAATGAGGATATAGTGATCACTGCAATGATGAATATCATCACTTGCTCTGATGTACGCAAGACACGTACAGTGACAGAGGGTTCTTTTGTTACGTGTCATGTTGTGGGGGTGGACATGGACTTAGATGGAGCTTGGGGATCAAGGCCGGATGCCCTTGCTGATGCCCTGTGGTGGGTTCAAATCCTCTGGCTTGTTAGTTCCTGAAGTGTGTGCTCTTTACCTCTGAGCCAGGACAGCCTCAAGAATAGGGTATTTTAAAGAGCACCTGTAACTGAAAGGCAGGTGAGGACAATCTAAAAGGGATGTGTCGGTAAAACTAACTGGTCAAATTGACCAACAAGCAATAAGTTGAGAAGAATGTTTGTAGGGATCCCTGGTGAAACCCGTCATGTTTGACAGAGTTTCTGATTCCAAGCCGCTGATGTCACTTGTCTCTCCGTCCTCAGGGTTACCTACTGTACCGGGACACCTGTAACCACAGTATGTCAGCCATCAAGATCAACCCAGAGACTCTGGAGCATGAGGGAGCTGTCGCCATGCCAGGTACCAATAAAACAAATCTAATACTCCAACATTACTGTTAAACCAAAGATTAATTGGATTTGAATCTAAAACAACAGATAGGATTAGAACATTTATTAATGATCTTTAATCCTTGCAACAGGCCAACATGCTGATGGACAGAACATCATCTTCACAGATGGGGAGTACATCAACCAAATTGCAGCCTGCAAAGATGTAGGTTTCTTCTTCATCATCATAATCATGATCTTATTGGTCACTAACATAGAGCGTCACTCTGGCTCAGAAGGTAGAATGGGTTGTCTGGTAATCAGAAGGTTCGATCCCTGGCTCCTTCAGAAAGCACGTTGAAGTGTCCTTGAATAAGACACTGAATCCCTCACTGCTCCCCAGTTGCTGCAGCTGCTCACTGCTCTTATGTAATGATCAAGGTCTGTTTTTACATGTCAAGATTAGTTCCCATTTTGTGGGAGTGGACATGGACTTGGATAGAGAGTGGGGGATTAAGACTGGATGCCCTTCCTGAAGTCCAGTGGTAGGATCAAATCTGTGGCGTCTGGCTTGTCAGCCCCCCAATGCTCCCATACAATAGGATGGGTTAAATGCACTGGAAAAACTTCCTTATAAGGACACATTGACCGGATAAAGGGACTTTCCTTTCTTATTTGAGTCAATACATCACAGAGCTGTGAAGGGTGCCTCCTGCCGGTTTTATTTCTACCTGATAACTAACTGGCTGACTGTGTCTGGCTGGCCCTGTCTGATGTAGAATTGTGTGCATATGTGTGTTGGATGGGGGGGTTGTCTTTGTAATCCCCAAGGCCAGAGTGCACCGATAATCTCATAGGATAAAAAAAACAATATTCATTTCCTTGCGGTGCATCCTCCAGCGTGATGGCAGGGGTTAAAAAGCCATACTTGTACATGCTTGTCATCAGCCTGCTCCCTACCCAGAGGACATGGTATTTGGGTGGGGTTTCAAGATGATGTAGTCAGGTTTTGACGGCTTTGACGACAGTGAGTGAACTGGAAGCAAAACCTCTCACACGATATCTTGTTCCTGTGAATATGCAGTTGTGCTCTGGTGGGATTAGGCCCCTCCCTCTCATGGCAGTTATCAGGAGTAGCCATTTTTATTTCTCCTATGTGTTCAATCTGTGACACTCCCCCCATCTTGTTCTCTCCCTGATAGGGATATGAGATGAGCTGTTCCCCACAGATACATGGGGCACGTCCTCTGTGTGGGGTCTGCAAGCTCACTCAATTGCGGAGGGACCCTCAGCTGAGTTCCAGCTGTGGCACAGAGGAGAGTGGCATGACTGTGCACGTGTGTGTGTGTGTGTGTGTGTATGTGTGTGTGTTGGAGGGGTTTACCACATATGGGTGTTCTTTAAGAGGCCTTTAATCCCACTGGCTCTGGTTATCTATGAGTGGTTGGTAGTATGGGTAGGGGGAGGGGTGGATGTGAAATCCATACATATCCCTGCAGGCGGGCAGCCTTTCTCCCAGGCAGCAGCCACTATGCTTAATGAGAGGCTGGATACCAGAAAGACAGGGGTTTGTGGATAGGG
>OMLC01101431.1:0-13033 GCA_900302585.1 Regalecus glesne | reverse complement strand
ATTAATTTAATATGGTTCAAGTTAAAACATTTGGGAATTGAATCATTCGAGTGAAAGGCCTCATAAAAATGCCCTACAATGGCTCCTTTAAATGTGTATGCAGATTTCAAGATTCAAGTGAAATAATTATAATACTTAAGCTAGATAAACTAACTGTGATTTCATTTGACCTGATCTCCAAACCTCAAACTTCAGTGAATCAAGTGAAAGGATCAAATTGCGAACGGCATGTAATATAAATTTAACCATTTGATGAATCGATTTCAGTTTTGAAGTGCAAGTCTAATTTTAAAATGTTTATTTTATCTGGCACACATTAAAAACTAATTGGTATGGCACTGAACAATTTGATCAGGAAGATAATATATTACCAAGAGCAATACGAGTTAATGTGAAACAAAGATAACCACACTAACCACTACAAGTACTTCGCAACAGTCCAGAAAAATATTTCCAGATGACCTGATTGAACTATTTTCACTTAATTAGCAACACTGTTGCCACCAATGCCCTGGGCACCAAATCGCCACAAATTGGTACCAGCCACATGTGTGAACACTAAATAAAGAAACTGAGGAATCTCACAACTAATATGAAAAATAAATACTGCATCTATTCTTTCAGAATACCTTTCAGATGTTCAATTCAGTTCTGCAGCATCACTCAATAAACTCTGTATCCAAATTAACTGTTTCAACTTTTTTTAATTCTCTTACCTGAATTGTTGGGTATGCATTAAGAGATAATGGCAGCATGATTCTTTAGAAGATAGCATGTATTATGTAACTGCTCTATATTGCAATGACCTGGCATAATATTTAAAAGGGGAACAGGGGTTATTGGAGCAGTGTCGGTAATTATTTTTGAAATAGGGAAAATTAAAAAGGTTTGCAGAAATGGAGCATGGTGGGTAAGAGGTTAGAATTTGGTACACAGGCACTAGAGCTCAACAACCAAGACTATAAGAGAAAAATCCAAAGCTACATATTTGTCTTAATTGAATAACGAAAAATTATGCCCATCCCTAGCTGTAAAAGATGCAAGAGTTAAGCCCATACTTCTTTTATCTTAATTCTGTAAGGCAAAGAGGAGTTTGAATGGCAGATAGTTACCTGTCCCAGTGGTAGGCATATATTTTTGCTATGTCAGCAGGGTCTTCTGTTCAGACTCTCTTCGTGCATTAGCACGCTGAGTATGATTTATTGTAGAAATGTTATCATGTGAGCTACATACAGGATTGAACAAAAATAAAAAAGTATCTACTCTTCACCATATAATATGGCTACAATTAGTGACACATCCACGGAAAAAACATTCCTTAAAGATATAGGAATGAAAAAAATGTCCCTTTCCATGTGACAGCCATGTCCCTCTGGAGACCTATATTTTTTTTAGCTTTAATACTGACTTAACATTTAGTTACAATAAATATACTTACCATGGTCAAGTTAACAGAAATAATTAAACTATAGGCGCTCGCTAAAGATTACGTTAAATATGCTCTAGATGATAAAAACTAAATTGTTAATTACCTCTTTACTCCTGCTGCGACTCCGTCTGTGTTTTCTGTCACCTGTTAGGATGAGACAAAATACATTAAAATAATTTTCAGCAGACTAGCTTTGTGGTGACGGTACTTGACCATTATCAAAGATATTACACTGTATACAGCCAAAAGAAAAACTTCTGAGACAGTTGTGGTCTCAGCATTTTTCAGCAAATATTCCAAGTTGAACAAACTTTTTGATCTTAAGCATTTGTTTATATGTTGGAACATAGAACCCCCTGTCCCCAAATTACATTCTGTCCTTATATTTTATATTTATCTCATAGCAAACATTTTCAGGTGTAGGCCAATAAACCACGTTCTTATTTCTTAATGTGTGACCCCTGTAAGTGAATACTCACGTTTTCGGTCCCTGGAGCGTGAACGTGACCTCGATCGTGAATGGTGGTGTTTGGAGCTTCTGGGCGACTTTGACAGCTCCATGCTGTGTTTTCTTCTATGATGATCAGGGGAGCCTGTTCTACTGTAATCAACAGAGCCTTCGTCACTTGTCTGGAATAAACGGCAGGAAAACAAAACAGTTAAATAGGTTAACATGCTCCCAAACTGGTACCCTATTTGGATAAAAATTCATATAAATATTTGGATAGTTCCCTTAAGTATGGTCCGAAGGGAGTGGGTTGATAGGAGATATCCATAGTCAGCTTAGACTGAAGATGTCACCCGTATGAGTGATGAAATGTCTCTTTCAATAAATGCTATATCAAGATGGAAAAAAGTGTCTACTTAAAAGTGCACAATTGTTATAGCTTCCTAAGACTATTTTCTTAAGGTTTATTAGGATTTTTTTTCCTAAAAGGGTCAAAATAGGTTGAATCAAGTCATCTGAATGTAATAAAAAAAACAAGAGAACATTTCAACATTCATTTGAATGTCATGTTCAGCTCTGAGTCAAGAATGTGATCTACTTAAATCCATGGTAAGGGATACAGATGTAAATAAGCATACTCGCGCATTGATTTAGGCAGAAAATGCCAAAAGGGACAAAAATGAAAAACTTGTTTTTAAGATCACTAATCCAGGTCCTCAAAAATATCAAAATACTTTGAATCAGGTCATCTGAATCTAGATTTTTAAAAGCAGGAGATTTCAACATTCACTGTTTTGGAGAAAAGCATCTGATAAATTAAATTTAATTGTTTGTCATAACCCCTATTGATTGACTACCAGTTCAGAGTTAACCTACCTAACCACAACTCCAGTGACAATATCATAGTATTACATTGTGCATTGTATGTAAGGAATTACGTCACATGTCACAAACAAATGGTTGAGGTTGAAGATATTTTCCACCTTATGAAAAAACAGAAAAACATAGATAAACGTTTTGGCACTTCCCAAAGAAACTTTTCACTTTGGAAAGTTAAACTATTATGATAGGGAGCTGTGGCTATAAAGGACCACAAGGGTAGAAGACTACAGCATTTAACATAGTTCCGTTTTACGTGCCACAATTAGTCCCGACGTTGTGGGGATGGAAACCGTCTTTGGTGGAATTAATTTGAAACGGATATAACTTTCAGTACAGTTCCCTAACATGGCAACGTATTTTGCAAGATCAAAATTATTCTATTATTAGGCCGTTCTTTACCCTATTGTTGAGGGCAACTGGCATGACAATTTGCAGAATGAAACATGCCAGCAGTTTAAACACCGCATATTGGTGAAATCAAAACGTCGTATGTACTTTTGTTGCTGTCTGATAATAATGTCTTAATCTAATAGATTTACTAACAAAATTACCGTGACATTACACTTCGTACCAAGTATAAAGTACATCAGATTGTTGATGCATCAATAACACGCAGAACATATGTAGGTTCACTGGAATAATCACATGACGTATAGCAGGGTCCCAGCAGACTGTGACCTTGCAATCATTAGATCATTGAGACATAATCAGTGACAAATTGCTTTTGAGACTGATTCAACACAACTCAACGGCACACAAACATAGCGAGTTTAGGGCATACATTTGCTACGTAGCCAGCGGCCGGCTACCTGGGGCGCTTATCGAACATGATCTGCTCAAATGCCACCTCCATATGGACCATAAAGCCTATCGCAGGGTGGATGAAGGATCCATCAACGGATGACCACAAACCAATCTCAATTACAAACAAATAACGAGAAATTAACCGTCATTCGATCAAATCCGCTAAAAGCTAGCCTTTCTTAGCTTACATGCTCACCGCCCCGTCGTCAGCGTCGTATCTTATAGGGACGAAAATCAAGTCGGCAGCTAGGCTAACTAGCAACACGCTTTACGACGGGTTACTTTGGGCGCCATCTTTACGAAAGAACAAATAAAATGATGGACATACATTCTCCGAATTCATCTGTTATTTGTATGCAAATATGTAGATAGCTTTTTAATGATATCATTACTCACCGACATGACCCGAGTCCAACTCTTAATTTAAGAAACTGTTTCAACTGCTGAGCGGACAAGGGACGATAGCTAACGAGCTGTTGTGTGGCTCAACTGTATTGTTATAGGTTGCCATGTTTCATGAGTGATAGCTATGAAGTAAAACCGAATCAGCTCCGTTGTATCATTTTATTAAATAATCGTGTCTTCCAAAGTACGTCCTCACCATAAACTACTTCAAATTGTTGTTTTAAAATAATACAATAATTTTATTGGCTTAAAATTCTAAATAGGTTTCCCCCAGTTGCTCCCCTAAGAACCTATTGATTAATACTTTTTTCAATTAGTGGAAAATGTATAGAACTGCTTTTCAAGTACATTTTCTGTCACATCCATTAAAATGAAATGTATCCCGTCAACACATCACATATACATTATGCTTAAAACTAATTTACATGGAAGGTAATTGTTAAAAAATAGCAATCCTTCATATAAGCCCATCTCAATTCAAACTTTTTAGAAGACAGTTTGCACACCAAGTGGTTAATAATTTCCCGTTTTTTGCATTCATACAGTAAGTATCAAATCATACTAAATAGTTTCCCCTTCGATCTACTTACTCTCTTCGTTTCTTTAAATTAGTGGTAAATTGGTTCATGTTGTTTGAGCTGTGATACCGTTATTGTCTTTGGAGGAAGTCATGATACATTTAACATATGATGCGAAACGTTTTGTGTTAAATCAGGGAGCCATTGCGTATGAATCTTTAAAGCACATCACAGTCATCGAGGAGAAGGCGGAAAAACCACGGATTTGGCAGTCCTTAAAATTTATCTGACTTCCGCATTGTCCCTCCTAGCTCCGCCCTGTAAGACCTCACGTAAATGATCATCACGACCCGCCAAATTCTAACAGTTCGAGTCGGATCTGTTAACTTTAGCCACATTAAAGGAAGTTTTAAAAAGGAATGTTTGTCTCTACTTTCATACGGTTTCTCTAATTTTTTTGGACCCTTTTCCCTGGGTGAGTAATCAATTATCAGATATAAGATCACCACTTATTGTTCAGGGTTCTTTACAATACACTCCTAAAGCGGAGATGCGTTCTTTGGGGCTGATTTTTTAAGGCATCAGACCTAAATTCATAATGGACGTTAGCGTGCTATAATCAATGCTAGCTAGCTGGATCAAGTATCGAAGATGGAGAATAACGAGATGATGAATAGTTAAATGTTTTATCCTTGAATATATTTTTGCTGATGACCTCAGTCACATCATCTGTATCTATCTATGTAGCTGCACGGAGTGACAATGTGGAGTGACGTTGAACTTTTAACAAACGACGACACAAGTTCTGTTCCTTTTTACAACGTATCAAGGGAGGAAAATGGCAGTGGATTGTATCAAGTGGATACATTGGTCAAAATTTCTACTGCTGATAAGGTAATAAACACTAGTATTGACTGTTGAGATTCGTTTGTTTTTGTTTACAACCGCCAAGTCTGAAACAGAAGGTACATTATGCCATTTCTGTCCAAGTGCAAGACAAGCTGATTTTATGAAAGATCTGGTTCAAAGATCTTGAGTCTGTTTGTCGCAGACGCAGTCCGAACCCCATCTCTACTCTTTATGTGGATCAAATTGGAACATCGTTGTCGCTGACAGAACAGTTGTCCTGTTTGACCAGAGCATTCAGACCATCTTGCTGCACCTTGATTTTGGTAAATATATCTTCAATTTTATTTTGCTCAGTGTAATTCAGCATCTATCTGATGAGAATTTATGATTTCATTGGGCTATTATCTGATATTATCTGTATGAATTATTTGTGAAATCAATGTCAAAGCCATATGAAGAGTTTCACATGCAAGTGTACCCAGTAAACATATCTTCACATACATATTGCCAAAGGTATGGTGCCCCCACCAAATAAAGAACACGAGACAGCTAAATATCTATCTAAGAAATGTATGCAAGTAAGATATATAAATTGCATATAATTAGTACTTAAAGGAGAATTCATTTTTCAGAAACTAACGTGGATGTCGTGGATGTTTGTCTGGAGGGAGAGTTTTTGATGGTCTGTGAGAGAAATGGAAACCTCCATTTGATCCACGTTCCGCAAAAGAGGATACTCCTCACCAGGGTATATGGCTTATTCAATCTGTAGTATCTCACACCCTTCTGCCTTGGAGTTCATTATTATACATCATCTTTTTTAGTATTTTAATGAATTGTTGTTATGTTTATTACAATTATACTGCTTCGGACTGTACATGGTCTGCTTTATATCATGCAAAGATTGAGTTATTGGCCCAAGATTTGGCCATATTGACCTGGACAACTGAGACTTTCTGATGGTATTTAAACCCTTGTATGCTGTTTTCAGTTATAGAGAGGATTGTTTTCACTAATAACGTCTGTCTTTCAGGCTTTGGCAAAACCTGTAGAGGGATATAAGAAAACATATCGTCATCTCATCATAGAGGAAGATAAGGTGTCTTTTGGTAAGATCTTTAGAATGACATATCAGAAGGCTGTGTTGTAAGATGAACAGTCGGGGCCGCAGTTGCTTAGTGGTTAGTGCACTCACTTCAGGAACTGACGAGCCAGATCCAGCGGGTTCGATTCCACTGCAGGGTATCAGTAAGGGCATCCAGCCTTAATTCCCCAAGCTCTTGTCCGTGTCCATCCCCACAAGATGGGGACTAATTCTGACACCTGAAATCAGATGTTTTGCTGTTTAAAAAAAGGGTGGATTAGCTCAGTGTGTAGAGTGGTCATCTAGTGATCAGATCCCTGTAACTGCAGAAAGCATGTTGAGGTGTCATTGAGGAAGACATTTAACCCCTATGTGCCCCCCAAATCCCACACAGTGACTGCTCACTGCTCTGATACAATAGGATTGGTCAAAAATGCAGAGAAATTTAATTCCCCCTTGTGGGACTGATAAAGGAAAACAATACTATCATTATTATTTAAAAGGACAATCATAAAACATCTTAAATGAATGTAGGCTACTGCAATTTTTTTAAGAAGGTCAAATTTACTCTCATCAAAAAGTTGTGGCAAGTGATTGAATGTTTGTTTTTAATGCCAACAGGGACATTTCATGTGTTCCTCCTCATGAAAGATGGATTTTACCATATCACAAATCTTGCTCTGGAGAAAATCAAAACGGGTAATAAAAGAAGGGAAGAAAATAATTTTGAATCATGTAAGAGCTGCTTTTTTTTACACCAAGGTAAACTTTTATATTTCTTTTACTTAGCCATTGACCAAATGGACATGGAAACTTTGAAAAAGGTGATTTAATATTTTTACAAATCCCATCTTTATTTTATGGAAATCATCAACCTGATCACATATTGTCTGCTTTCAGCTTCAGTCTCTCATCAAGATAGACTTCTCCTCCACCCAGGATTTGCATGAGGAGGGATGCAGCACAGCAGTGATGTTTAATCTAAATCAAGAGCTTCACCTAATGATTGGGGTATGTGTTCATGTAGAGAAACTGCCCCCATGATACCTATGATTGATGGTAAGTTGCATTGATTCTCGCCAATTCAGACATGATCATTGCTTTATTAGCTATATAATACCAGAGCCACAAGGGCTCAGCAGATAAAGTGTACGCCTGGGACTCCGATGTTGCGGGTTTGTATCCTGCCACATGGCTCGGTAAATTTGAGGCTTTCATTGAAAAGCACTTTGAGTGGTCATTAGACTAGAAAAGCCCTATCTAAGAACAAGTCCATTAACCATTTTTTTAATTCTAAGCTTGAATATCCTGTTGCTTGTATCCCCTCCTCAATCCTGTATAATTTCAGTGAGTATCATTACAAAATGTGATAGTAAAACACAACTGTTTAATTTTCTGTAACCATGACTATAAATCGAAATACAGTTATTCTATTTATAAAGGTCACAAATGAAAGCAAACTGTTTGAAGTTTAATTACCAAATCCTAACCTACTTCGAAATGGAACTGCCAGTATTTGTATCATAACATTTATTGCCCATTTTGTGCGAAGGGTGTTTTCAAATCCAATGCAAAGAAAAGTGGGCACCTGACTTTATTTAGTAAAAAAGCTGTCAGCACATCTACAGATGCATCAAAAAATTGAGTTTGTTGAAATTACTTTTTGCTATAAAGGATAATTTTCTTACAGAACTCAAGAGCAATGTAGAGTTCTTCTAATTTTTTTAAGTTTATTATTATATAATTAGCAGTATATCGTTTATAACTATGATTTTATTTACTTTTACCAAAAATTACAGGGAGATAAAGAAAATGTGTTGACCCACTGGAAAATGGAGCCTCATCAGGCCACTCTGCACCTCACACATACTTTAGACTCAAGCTTGATCCCAGGTGAGTTCTTGTTCTATGTAAGCAATATATAATGTAAAAAGCTCTTTACATATTGCTTTAAATCAAAGTAATATTTTGGGTTAGCATGGGTCAGGAGGTAGGGCAGTCATCCAGTTGTTGTAAGATTGGTGATTCGATCCCAAGTTCCTTCAAAAAGCCTGTCAAAGTGTCACTGGGGAAGGCACTGAACCCCTGATTGCTTGGGACAATAGATGTAAATAGCCTGGTGGCTAAATCTGGCGTATTTACATTCTAAATGTTCAATAATATTACTGTCCTTATAAAGAACAATATTGTCATAATTTGTTGTTTTCTTGCTTAGAAATATCCTTCTCAATACAAAATTTCTGATATCCTTTTTATATTGACATGTGACTATTTTCCCTGTACATGTGAAGGCAGTACAGCACTCATAAATCTACACAAATGTAATAGTTATTAAATTGTAGTAAATAAGTGACTGAAGAGAGATTGTTGAATGTGTCAAATTTAATCGAATGCATATGATCTGTGTAATGAGGAAAGATTGTTCCTTAAATTTTAATTATTATTGCCTGGATCACTGTGTTAAAGATGGGTTAGGTATTTGGACTCTAAAAAATACATTATCACTTGCATAAAAAGTTTAAGCTGCATGATTTCTTGTTGCTGAAATTATGACGGTTTCCTCACTTCTGCTTAACAGGCGTAAGGAAGATCCAGGTGGTGGAAAATCTGATGTATATTTTAGACAATGAGGTGAGCTCCATAGTGTCATCATCAGCACCTTAAGCATCTGACTTTTTTTTCCTCATTAAGAATTTGACTAATTGTGAGTTGTTGTTTTTTCATGGTTTTAGGATGTACTGAGCCTTTGGGACTTGCATTTCCTTATCATGATATGCTGCTGGCCTGATGTTGCCATTCGTGACTTCCAGCTGACCACAGTATGTGACTCTGCATCTATGGCAGTGTAAGTATCCAAATATTGTGACAAATGTATCTTTCAACATCCATCCATCCATAGTCAACCGGCGTCAGATCGCGGAGATCTTTCAACATGTCCCTTTTTGAATTAATCCTTTGAATACAAGTTCAAATTGTGTTTTTTTTTACAGACAAGAGAAGGGCAACTTGAAAATAATCACATTGACAAAGCAGAAGGAAAGCCAGGTAGTCTTGATGTATTGTTTTAAGCAAATGCGATACAGGATCTCTTGAGCTGATACTCTTTACGTGGTATGGTGTTGATTTAATTTGTTTTTTATTCAGATAAGTACATTTCAAGTATGCTCCCTGCCCTCGATGAATGTTCTTTACTCTCTGGACGTTTCATCTACCTCCTGTCTTGTCCAGACAAGATTAACCACGGTAAAGAATCAACTATCATTGCACTATTACAATGTAAATTATTTAGGGCTGTCAGTGAGCTTACATTTTGCTGTATTTCCAACTGTTGTTACCTCTGGTTTCAGGACACCATTTATCTTGTTGAGGGGATTTCTGAGAGCCCAGAAAGGTAGGATGTATTATTTAACTGACTGATTATTTACTGACCCAGCAGTAGGCAACTCGGGGAATTCAGGTGAGGGTAAAAAGAATGCAGAGAATTCAAAATTTCCCCATGTGGGACTGATAAGGGAATCTAACAAAAATAATCTAATCTAATTTAAGTTGTCACAAAATATTTTGAAGTTATGACCAAGTGAGTAACTTTGGTTTTCCCCTTCAAGTGTACCGCAGGAGCCTATATCCTCCATTGTCATGAGATGCTTCACAGAGGCTTTACCAGAGAACAGGTAAACATCCTTTTTTTAAATACATAACTTAACTTCTTCAAATAAATATTATAACAGTCAATACTATTCAGGAATAGCTGGCTAATTACACTGTTTCTTATTCTCAGACTCAGTAGACTTCTACACAATCACATGTTCGAAGAGGCTGAAAAGTTTGCCATAACATTTGAACTGGATTTAGAGGTAGGTGTGTCTGTCGCAGAACAGACGTACAATTTTTAACCAACCAATGGGTGCTAGTTGAAAATCTATCTTATTCATGATGGGACTCGCCAGCAGGCCAATGCTCAAAAATTTAAAGCTTGGTGGGTAGAGCTTAAGTAGAGGGGAGTAGTCCCCGGTTTAAGCCAGTTTTCAGTAAAAAATAGAAAGTCCAGGTTGAGGGAAGATATTAGATCATTGTGAATTAAAGATTTATTTGACATGGGGTGGGCATTTATAGATCCAAAACAACTGAAACAAGGGGCTTGGAGGACTGGAATCACTAAAGCAGACCGTTTTCAAATGTTCCAGGCTGATCGTTGAAGACGCATTAACAGAAGATGCAAAGGGTAGTGGGTAGTAAATAATGGCCTATACCTAGCAGGAATATTGTAAGAGCCATGGGATGACAGAAGTTGGAGTTGGAGGTTTGGCGTTTTCAACAAATGAAATATGTTGTGAGAGTTCATTAATGTTATGTCAAGTCAATGTTAATGTTACCTTTGAATTATTTTAATAGTGGCATTTGACAAAACAACAAAGGACAAACCGATAAACAATCAAAAATGAAACGGAACACAAAATGACAACAGCAATTAATCCATCCATCCGTCAACCGCTTATCCAGTGTCGGGTTGCGGAGGTAGCAGATTTCACCGGGATATCCAAGCTTTCCTTTCCCTTGCAACATCGACTGGCTCTGATTGGGGGATCTCAGAGCGTTCCAAGGCCAGTGTGGAGATATAATCCCTCCATCCGGTCCTCGGTCTACCTCCTGGCCTTCTTCCAGCTGAACGTGCCTGAAAAACCTCTTTTGGGAGGTGATCAGGTGGGATCCTTACTAGATGCCCGAACCACCTCAACTGGCTTCTATCTATTTGTAGGACCAGCAGCTTTACTCCGAGTCCCTCATGTATGTCTGAGCTTCTCATCCTATCTCTAAGGGAGACACCAGACACCCTCCTAAGAAACTTCATCTCAGCTGCTTGTATCCGTGATCTTATTCTTTCCGCCATGACCCAGCTTTCATGGCCATAGGAGAGAGTGGGCACAAACATTGACCGGTAGATCAAAAGCTTTGCCTTCTGGCTCAGCTCTCTCTTGGTAACAATGGTTTGGTAAAGGGAGCGCAATACTGCTCCAGCAGCTCCAATTCTCCAGTCCAACTCATGCTCCATTCTCCCCTCACTTGAGAACAAGACCCCGAGATACTTGAACTCCCTCACTTGGGGTAAGGACTCATTCCCTACTTTGATTGGAGAAACCTCTGGTGTCCTGCTTAGAACCATGGTCTCAGATTTAGAGGTACTAATCCTCATTCCAGCTGCTTCACAGTCAGCTGCAAACCGATCCAGTGAGTGTTGGAGGTCAGAGACTGAGGATGTCAACAGAACCACATCATCTGCAAAAAGCAGTGATTTAATCATAAGTTCACCAAATCGCTACCCCTCTCTTCCATGACAAAGATCACAAACAGGATAGGTGATAAGGAGCAACCCTGGTGGAGACCAACCCCTACTGGGAAAGAGCCTGATTTAATACCTAGAACTCTGACAAAACTCTCCTGACCTCCTCCAGGGAAATTGATGTTGATCCTCCGTCATCCTCCATCTCTGTCTCTATCCTAGAGGATGGGTTAGTTGGGTTCAGGAGTTCTTCAGTGTTCTTTCCATCATCCCATTACCTCCTCAGTTGAGCTCAGCAGCGTACTATCCTTACTATAAACAGCTTGGACAGTTCCCCGTTTTCCCCTCCTGAGGTGCCGGACGGTTTTCCAGAAGCGCTTTGGTGCTGACCTAAAGTCCTTCTCCATGGCTTCGCCGAACTCCTCCCAGTCTCGCTTTTTTGCCTCTTTCACTACTGAGGCTGCCGTCCTTCCGGCCTGCTTGTATCTTGCAACTGTCTCTGGAGTCTCCCGGGATAACTTATCCCGGATGGCCTCTTTCTCCAGTCAGACAGCTTCCCTAACTGCTGGTTTCCACCAGGGTGTTCGTGGGTTACCACCCCTTGAGGCACCTATGACCTTGAGACCACAGCTTACAGTTGCAGCTTTGGTAATGGAAGCTTTGACCATAACCCACTCTGGTTCAATATGCCCAACCTCTACAGGGATGCTAGTAAAGCTCTGCTGTAGGTGGGAGTTGAAGGTCTTCTTGACAGAGTCCTCCTCCAAGCGTTCCCAGTTCACCTGCACTATACGTTTGGGCTTACCACGTCTGTCCTGAGGCTTCCCTCTCCACCTGACCCAACTCACCACTAGATGGTGGTCAGTTTACAGCTCTGCTCCTCTCTTCACCCAAGTGACCAAAATCAATGGTATTAGTATTAATTCACATGGTAAAATAACAAAATCTATCATTGACCTTTGCCCTAAGGTGTTCTGGTACTATGTTCACTTATGAGCATCCTTATGTTCAAACATGGTGTTTGTTATGGGCAATCCATGATTAGCACAAAAGTCTAACAATAAAGCACCATTTGAGTTCAAATCAGGGAGGCTGTTCTTCCTAATAAAGCCCCCCAAGTGCTCCATCATTACCCACATGTGCATTGAAGTCTCCCAGTAAGATGATAGAGTCCCCTACAGGAGCTCCATTCAGGACTCTATCCAGGGTCTCCAAAAAGGTTGAATACTCTTAATACTATACGGTGCATAGGCACAGACAACAGTCAGTTTCCCTCCCATAATTCTTAAGCGTAGGGACATGACTCTCTCATCCATATGGTTAAACTCCAATATAA
>OMLC01101424.1:0-11113 GCA_900302585.1 Regalecus glesne | reverse complement strand
ATATGGAGACATGAAATGGAGGAAGAGAAAAAATACATTCATCAAAGACCTGGGAAAAGAATTATATGAATTACAAAAGAAAATAAATCTAACTAAATACAAACTGAAGCATTTCAAAAGCATATATAAACTATTTGATTTGATTTCTGCCTTTTTGGTTTTATAAAGTCTGAGCAGTTCCTAGATGTCAGAAAGCATAGTCTATAATGCTCTCCATTTAGCATTCCTATCCAACGCACAAATCAAGGTTAATTTATTCTGCCACGTTTGGTGAGAAAAAAACCTTACTAAAACCGGAGGCCAAACGGATCTGCCAGAAATCATTACTCGACATGATGAATTATCAATAAAATCAATATGAAAAGACTCTCGACTTTAAAACCTTTTCCCTTCATTTTACATACCGCCTAGACCTATTTTAAACAAATGCCCCTGCAGTGATTTAGATAGCATAAGCCTCCAAATGACGTTGAACTCTGTGGCTCGGAGGCTCTCTCACAAAGGTCTCTTTGTTTTTGCCCTCCATACATCAGGTCACAAGGCAGACTGGTAAAAGCTCTGCCTAACATTACCTTTAGTGACTCGTCCTTTCTCTCCTTCCTGAAACTTAAGTCTGGAGTCTGCTAAAGCTAAAGAGTACAGAGAGGGAAAGAGGTGAGAGTACAAGAGGAAGGTGTGTGTGTGTGTGTGTGTGTGTGTGTGTGTGTGTGTGTGAGTGACATAGTCAAACAGCAAAGAGAACAAGAGTGTGAGAGAGGTCCATTTTTATGTGCCATGATTAGTCTCCACATTGTGGGGGTGGACACAGGCTTAGATGGAACTTGGGGTATTAAGGTCGGATCCCCGTCCTGATGCCCCACAGTGGGTTCAAACCTGCAGCCGCTGGCTTGAACTGTCCCCGAAGCATGCGCTCTACCACTGAGCTATACTGGTCCCCAAAAGAGAATATAAGTGTATGAGTTTGAAAAGGGCAGATCTCTGCTGTCACGGCTAAGAACAGGCCAAGCTCCATCCAGCTGATTAACAGCTGTTTATTTATAGAGTCTGAGCTAGGTAGCAGATGATTGCGTGCATGTGTGTGTTTGAAGCATTCTGGGGGGGGGTGACCCAAGGCCATGCGCCAGGTGACACGGGCCTTTGTCAGATCATCATGTCTGTATGTGTGCTCATCTTGGATATTTCAGTAACCAGGCAGCAGAAAGGGTCCGGGGAACTATCGTAAGTCAGCCAGCTTAGAGATAACGACAGGCTGATAACACAAGCACACGCACATACAAGATATTTAAAGGATGATTTGGTCCGGAGGGGTGTCCACAGAAAGGGAAGTAAATACGCCCCCACTATATACCATACATCCTACTGTCCATAAATAACGTGAGCTGAATGGGAGCCGTCCTCAGACGAGTTCTCAACACCACCAGAGCCAAGAAAAGAACAAGCCCCTCTCCTCACCTCTCCCTTTCACTTTATGGACAAGACAAAGTTAAATTCATTCAAGTATGTAAAACACAAATACAAGGCGGCCATGTACAATGAGCCGCTAGCTAAATGAGTCACCCAAACCTACACAAGAATTGTAATCAAAGGGAATAGGGAGCAATAAAGAATAAAACATCCTCCAGCAGGTGTAATTCTCCAAGACATATTTACACATTCAGAGGATGGGCTTCTTCCACTTCCTCTGTGACTACTGGAGGTGCCAAGTGTCCAAGCAGTATTTAAGCTTGCATATATGAGTATGATGTTGGCAGGGCTGACAAATGGCAGAGTCAGGTGAATTGGTGAAATTTCCAGAGTTGGATTGTGAGTTTATGGTGGTGTGTTCTATAGTAGGGGATAATTTACGCCCACAAGCTCAAGGTGCCAATACGAGGAATGAGATTAGAAGAGGATGACATCATTTTATCTGGAAAGGATTACAATCTCAGTTACCCCTGAGGGCAGAGCCCTTCCCTGATACCTCTGACCAAGAGTGAAATTAGTCAAAGCCCAGCTCTACCTACCAATACCCAGTAAAATAAAACATGATCTGATAGACCAAGTTCCATACTTCTGTAGGTTTTGAAGGTTGCAACAACTTTCAGATAGAGAATAAATAAGGCTCATTTTTTACATGTCAGGATAAGTCACCGCGCTGTGGGATTCGACACGGACCTAGATTGAGCCTGTGGAATTATAGCCAGAGGCGCAAATCCTGAAAAAACAGCAGAAAAAAGCAACAAAATAATACAGCCGGATAACAAGACAGCCATGTAAGTCAATAAATACCTGTAAATGATAGTTTGTTTGAACAACCAGATGAGGGGCTTACTCTATCAGGCCATCTGAGTGTCACACAAGTTTTCCGTCACCGATAGATAAATACAAATCAATTTCCAATGCTCAGGCCCTGTTTTGGAAAGTGGGTTTAGTGAAGACTCAGAGTTGAAGTAAAGTCTAGGTCTATGCTTTGACAAACTAGTTTAACTTAACTCGGAGTCAGTTACTATGGCAACATGTTCTGTGATGCTAGCACACTTTTCTTCAACTAACCCGGAGTTTCTCCTCCTCTTTGACTGGAGCCTGCAGACTGAAGACGTGTCACACATGGCAAGTCCTCTTTTTGAAGACCGGTTGATATTGAAGCACATATACTCTGCAGAAATAGCCATTGGAAGAGGCTGATCAAGCCGGCCTCCAGTGGCATGGGGTTAAAGTGATATTTAGCGCATCTCTGCGTCAGGTAGTCGGGTGATCGAATCCCAGCTGTGCCGTTTCCAACCACAGCCAGAGGTCCATAGTTAGTGGGTCATAATTGGCTAAGCCTCACATGGGTATAAGGGTTAGGTTGGATAAAGTATTCTGGGTTCACTAGTGTCCCCCTCTGGGTGGTCCAGGCCTCTTGGTTAAGTGAAGGGAAAGTACTCTGCTTCATTCTCCTCTGACGGCCAAGCACTGTGCTTTCCCCACCAGACCATGATGTGTGGACTAGTGAGGGCTAGTGGTCATGTGACTTGGAGGAGACACGTGCTACGACTTCCTCCTTCCTGTTGATGTTCTAGAAGGGGATCAAAGAGGCCGACCGAGGAGTGGGTAACTTGGGGAATTTGGGTGGGATAAAATAAAATTAAAAAAAGAGGGCGATCAAACCTCACTTGGATGCTTTGTCATTGCCTGATGATTATCTGTTTGAGCATTACAATTTTCTGCACAACCATTCATTTATCTGCACCACATTCCAGCCCTCACATCATTCATATAACACATCATAGACATGATATCAGTTCAGAAAAATTATTCGTGGTGCAGTATGTTTTTTTACCAGCAGGAGTTTTCTATAGATCATCAGTGATGCTGAGTATATATCCAAGGCAACCATCTGTTGGGCTGCCAGAAATGTGGCTCTTGCACTGAACACTTGACTTAGCAAGTTCAGTTCAAGCAATAATGCATTTATTTAGAATGAAAGTTTAAGACTTGAAACACGAATCATATTAATTTGACACTTTTTGGGGTTTACAGGTATGATTGGCTGCAGAGACAGCACTCATATCTCCTATCACAGTTCCTTCAATAAATGAAGAAATTATGAGAATAGGAAGTCTCTCCACAACATTAATGAGCAGGTAGCCCTTAATAGTAGCCTTTAGCATTACACATGAAAGATACTTTTAAATACAGCAGCTACAACTAATTACTGTTCTACATTGTGAAGACCATATGTGTGTTATATGCAGCTTCTTCAAGGAAACCAGCAATGGAAGGGAGATTGCATAGCAAATGAGGAGCAAAATAATCCAGTAATTCAAGAGATATATTTCAATCTTGGGCAGTACAAGCCTGTTTCATGCTTCACACAATCATCAGCTTCCAACTTCTAGTGGGACAATGGGTGTGTAACATACATAACATGAACTTATTATCAATTAGTTCCCATGCATACAATGGGTTAGCAATTTTCTGTCATGCCATCTCGCTTTTTTGCTGCTGCTCCTGTATTGCTTTTTTCTTAAATACATGCTGAACAAGTCACATCAAAGTTTGAGTCGCACTCAGCAAAAATTGCATTTCGAAAGGGAAAATTACATGCTTAAGTTCATTAGGTGTATAAGTTGCATTTCTGTACAGTGGTACACTATCTTCAATGGAGTCAATAGATTAAACAGCGTCATCTGGTGGCCTTAGTTGAAATGCATTGTATTTGTCCGACAAAATTACATTGTATTAGTCGGTTTAGAATAGATGTCACAGGACCAGGCAGACAAGTAGAAAAATTAGCAACTCATAGTCCAAGAGATACGGTGATCATATTCTGCATGCACATTCTATACATATTTCTAACTGATAGGTTGAGTAGGAAAACCTTGTTCTTGTCGGTTACTATGGTGAATTGTCGTATTGGAGCTCTGTGTTATGGCTTTTTATAGTCACCACGCACGTACTTAACTTGGAGTGAGGTGGAACTACTTCAGATCTGCTGTTCTGAAGCCAAAAATCTCTTGAGTATTAATTAACTACGAGTTCAGCTTTAAACTCAGAGTTTGTTAAACCTGCTTCCTTAAAACAGAACTCAGGTCTGGTCTAGTCTTGACTTTGTGGGACTGATTGGGTTTTCCCATTTGGTAAATCCACCTTTATAATTCAGGAAAGAAGCAAAAACTTAAAGTAGGTAAAACTAAAGAAATTATCTGCAAATGTAATTTCCCCGAGGTCTGAGGTCGACATGTTATTCTGGGATGCTTTGTTTTGATAATCTCAACACGAGCCTCTAAATAGCTGGTCACGACTGCTCTGAGTATTGACCTTTTATTCACCTAGCAGACCTGGTTTCTCTACAGAAGCCTTCATCCCCTAATGTCCTCAAGATTCCCCGACACTCACACAGCACTATCAGGCGTCACAGCCGTGACACCTTCTGAAATCTCCACAGCCTGTATCTCCCATTGGCATATTATCACATTCTCTGACCTCAGTACCACTCGCGACCCGTACCAATCACCTTAACCACCTCCTCAAACTACGCTGCAATCTTATCAACCTATACCACACACAATGCTAGAGACCTGCGTCAGGCAGCTGAAACCATAACCTGGTTAACACACAATTCTGTGGAGAAGATAGATTGTGTAATTTTATTATAGTACTTTTATTATGGCGTCATTTCATTATTTCACTGGCTGCATATGGCATCCTCAACGCATGGTAAAATGCTAGTCCTATCGGCCAGAAGTGTTAGTAAGTGAAAATAGGACAAATCTTATTTCCATTTCGATGGCACAATAGAAAACCATAAAAAGGTCTGCTTCAAAAGACCATTTGGTCTTAGTTAGCACTGGTATGTGCAATATCATGGATCCCAAACATCCTAAACCCAAAGGGAGGAGTCTTAATGAGTGTTTGGTACTTGTTAAGTCCCTTGACTGAGCATGCCCCCCCACCTACACACACACACACACACACACACACAGACAAAACTTTAGCAACACATATCAGCAGGACCGGTATGTGTCGTGTGTATAATGTGTGCTGGTCCCTTGTCAGATCTATGGCGTCACGGTCCAACGCGCTCTGACACACTCTGGTCTGCTTTGGATGTGGAGCGAAACCAAACAAGGTGTGGTCTGGCTGTGGCTTCATCTGTTTAGTGGTCAGAATTTGTTACAAACAGGACCAAGGACACTGCAGTCGACAAAAAAAACCTCATCAGCAGAAAACACTAACAGCAGAACAATGCACATTCCTGGTGGGCTGGAGATGTCGGAAAGTACATGTTCGAGCCACTATGGCCCCCAACAGAGATCAATAATCCTTTCTCATACAACCTCTTCTGTGAGAACAGATTTCTCATAGTCTTCCCTTTTATGATCTCTCTTTAACCCTTTGTGTGCCCCATTTCTCTCTTTTGCCCTTTCTAATTGAACCTTTCCAATATTAATGTGCTGTCTCTGAGGCGTTCTGTGTTTGTAAATGGGATATCAGTCAGACAGTCAGGAGTTCACCTGATCTCATCTCAGATATTGGCTCCTGATCACTCTATAATGGCCCTTCAGTTCACCAAAATGGACTGACCTCTTCAGTTATGACATGCTGAGTGGGTATTCATTAAGAGTTGATGCTGATGCTTTTAGATTTAATTTCATGATGGCACTGCCTACAAATGGTATCCTCAATGCACATCAGGTGCTAACATCAAATAGGCCATAAGTGTGTGTATGCATAGAAAGAAATGTATTTCTGATGTATGGATTGCACGTCCTGCTTAAAAGTCTAACTGTGAGCTGTGCTTGGAGATGTAAAAAGATGTAAATAATAAATAAACAGACATATTCTCTCTGAGTCTTTCATTGTTTTCAGAGCAGGCTTATTAGCCTCTAAAACCAAACACTGGCCATAAGTGCTAATTTGCAGATCTGTCTGGAGAGCCCCTCTGGCCTTTGATGAGTCCCTGTGTCTCAGAGCTCTGCTTGAAGATAGGAAGCTTCCTGTGGTGGCAGGGAAGAGGGCTTAGAGCTTGGAGGATAGGGGGGTTGAGGGGGCTCTGCAGACAGCGAGGACCACAGCGTCAGGGGGATACACGCTCCTTTAACCTGTTATTGTGAACTCCCAGCAGCCCTGGCCGATAATTACCACCAGTCTCTGGGGACACACAGTCGAAGGCAGGCAAAGGGACGGCCATTTTGTGTCTGCCGCTGTGCAACAGCCAGCGCTAGTCCACAGCATTGGCCCTAATCCTGCCCTTCACCCTGCCAGCTAATGTGTTTTCAATTTGAGACAATCCCCCAATACAGCCACAGCCATAATCAACAACAGTGTGGACTGTAACCCTATCTGCTCTAGCTAGGGCTGAATGAGCCTGCCTGGGTGCCTCAAAACTGATATGTCCAGGAGAGGAACCCTATCTGTGTGTGTGTGTGTGTGTGTGTGTATGTGTGTGTGTGTGTGTTTTATCATCATGTATATGTTGGGTCTTAACATGTATGCATTTGATATGTGTTCGTGCATCTTTGACAACTAGATGATCTATGGAGATGTCCATATAAACATTCAAAATGTCCAAAAAGGAACATGTGCGTTGTAAGACAAGACACACGCGAGCTATGCAGAGAAAACAAATAACCCCTTCCCACATACTAACACAAACATGTGTGCACAGACACGCAAACACACACACACACACGCACACGCACACACGGGCACACACACACACACACACACACACTTGGCACTTTTTCTCTGTCACTCTCCTCATACACCCTGCCCTTTTCCCTCTCAGCAAGGCTGGCTGGCTCCATTTCTGAACTGAAGTGCATTTCTAAACCCAACGCAACTCTCACTGGACTTCTCAACTGGTCGCCTGTCCACGTGCTGGGACACCTGATCAGGAGTTCTCAGAGACGTGACTGGGACAAAACGTAATTAAATACAAAGGCATCAAGTGAAAATAGATGGCAGATGTGTTCAAAACACCGCAATCTTTCAAAAATATATATAAATCTTATAAGCCTGAGAAACCAAGTTAAGCACTACTCCTCATTCACAGCAACCCTGAAAAGGTCTGTGTTGACTAATCAACCGCAACACATGCAATACTGTGCGTGATTTTCTCTAGAGTTAAAAATCTCAAACCCTGTATGTGTGTGTCTGTGTGTTGGAGAAAGAGAGACATTTCATGTATTAAATTTTCCTGACAATGAGACCTGGCAGAAAATTGAGGAGCCGACATAATATGTGGGATGTAACAGTCAATGTTCGAGTATAAACATGGCTGAGGTAGTTATGCTTTGAACGCTAGCCTCTTAGTCAGACACACAGACAGAGAAGAGAAAAAAATGACACAAGCTATAATCGCCTTTTAAAAAATAATAAGCATTCTCTCTGTGCGTCTCACAATAGAAACTATTCTCTGTGTTTAGGTTAGCAGAGGAAAATTTGACTAACTGAATGACTGACCGGCACACCGGCTGGCTGGCGACAGCACTAGGCCAGCCCACAGCTCTTTTACCAAAGGACATAAAAACTTTGTAATTTATAACAAACAATTTGTGCTGTTGTAAATCAGATTTATCCCTCGCTGTCTGTACGTCCCCTGCGTCCTCTCTCCCCATAACCGCCCAACATCCCTTTTTTGCCGTTTCTCTTTGCATTCTCTCTTTTTTCCCATAATGTCTACCTGTCAGTGTGCAGTTCCCCTGTTTTACAATGCAGCGAGCCCTTTCTCACATCACAGCGATCACTAGCCTATAATTATAGAGCACTTACCCACAATGCTCCAGTCAATGAATACTAATAAGGGGGCGGGGCATTTCCATGACCCCCTGACTGCAAATATTAAGCGCATCCCTCCACATCATGGAAATCATTAAGAAAACCACTTGGAGCAAAAACATCACTCTCCCAATTGATTTCTGGGAGGAAAAGTCCCTGCTGCATATTGTCATTATGCATCTCAGCAGTTTGCTTAACAAGGACAATGAGAGATTGTGGAAAGGTGCTATGCTATCACTTCCCCTTAGAACAGCCAGTCAATATGGAAATTTACACTCCACTTCTCAATATAACCTTCTTCTGTCCCTCTCTTCCTAATTTGGCCCATGTGAGGCACTGTGGAGGAGTACTTTAAATGCCTGACAACAATTGATTTTCTAATGCCTTGTCGCAAATATTGAAATAGCAGAACGTTCGCAATATTTCACAATACCAAACAAGAAAGCTCCTCCATCCCTCTGGAAGACACATGCTTATCCATATACGTACATGAAATAACATGCAAACACTTACTTTTCTGGCAGTGGCTCTGGGTCCAGCAACGTCCTCTGAAATGTCCGTTGATGGTGTTCTGTATGCAGGTGGTCTGGCCCTGAGCTGTGCCGGGACACACGTCGCCACACTCTCTGTCATTCTTATTGGCCACAATGTAGTTGTCTTCCACCGTGTCCAGGATCTTGGACCAATCCAGAGTGGCCAGGTAGCAGAGGTCCGGGTTCTTCTCCACCCTGACAGCACCCCTGGTGATGTTCATGAGGCTATAGAGACCCACCTCCTTCAGCTGTAGCATTTCAAACAGCACCAGGGCATAGTTGAAGAAGAGGTTGTTGCCGCGGATCACCGTTAACTTAGGGAAGAGTTCGCTGAGGCTCTCGAGGCCATACACCCTGAACAGCAGCAGGTAATCGGTCACAACCCTCAGCTTGGGGAAGCTGATGCCCCGAAAGTCCTCAGGCTTGGTCTTGAACATCAGCAGGATCTTCAGGTGGCCCTCGATGATGGTGCAGTTCTCCAGTGACTGGAGGTTGGTCACGTTGTTTCGGATGTCCTTGCTCGGGCATACTAGAGGGATGGTGGGGGAGATGAAAGTGAAGTGTACATCAGTAACAGTCTCATATCAGGTTTATGTTGCATTGTTGCTTCACATTGACCTTAAAACCTCGTTTTATCCAGAAAGGGGTTTCAACAAGTGTCTACTGCTTGTGTCAGACTCACTATCATATCAATATTCCCAACTGGGCGTGGACCACTACAAGCGCAATTTGTTAGTCACTGTGTGGCACCCTTAGAGCAGGGTCACGGGTCAAGTGTCTTGCTCAAGGGTACTTCTGTGCTGCTGTCGAGGATAGGGGGAGTGTTATTCATTCAATTTGCTTTGTAAATTCGGTGATATCTTGGAGACTGGAATTAGCTTGACTGGGCCCAGCAGGCGAAAGAAAACAAACCAAAAAAAGAGTCTCAATGTGCGACTGTATTAAAACAACTGGATGTCAACATCAATGGGCCCTCTCTTTCCTATCCAAGTCATGAAACCACGAGTAATTTGCATTAAGTAAAGCAGAGCCATTCACAAATCTACCCTCACTCAGTCCCCTCGACAATATGACTGCCGGCAAGTGCTTTCTCCCTCTCTCCGTCTCTGTTCATTGGCTTACGCAGTGTTCCCCCTGAGAGAAAAATCATTGTACGGCGCTGCCTTGTCTAAAAGAAGCAGACAAGGAAGGGTTAATAGAAATAAAAGCCCGGAAGCAAGTGGCTTTCTCCCATCTCATTCATAATCTAGCTGCTCCCCACTTACACATGCACATGCCCACAATTAGATGGACAGACAAACAGAAAAGGGGGTGTGTCATGAATTTATTAGCGAGGACAGCTACTTAGGTGATAGACATAGAGGAAAGGTAATGTTCTATTGTTCCCCACTGCCAATAACAATGAAATTTGGATATCTGATCTGTTCTATGTTGAGTCAGCGGGAGGTCGAGCAAACCCCTTTTTTTGCGTTAAGGGGCGGCATAGCCAGGGACAGCATAGCTCAGTGGGTAGATCGGTTGTCTGCCAATCAAAAGGTTACAGGATCGATTCCCAGTCCTGCAGAAATCATGTCGAGGTGTCCTTGAGTGAGACACTGAACCCCTAACTGCTCCCCGAGCGCCATATGGTGGTAGTTCGATGCTCCTATACAATATGATGAGTTAAAATGCAGAGAAACCCAATTTCCCCCTGTGGGACTTGATAAGGGAATCAAATTTCATTTTATTAAAAAATTCTAACAGGTCATCCTTATTTTTTCAGAACACATTTTGGGAGACATCTATAGTCACTAGGTAGAGATGCAGCATTCTTTAACAGCAACCATCAAGACTATCAAGACACCATAAGGTCAATGGGAATGGAATGTGTAGGAGACCCCAAAAAGAACCTCTTTTTTAAGTCATGCTTTTTTAATGCATAATGGAACTAAGCCCTGGAATAATATGCCAGTTACTGTTGAAGATGACCAGGCTCCATTGACCTTTGAAGGTGAAATCAAAACCAATCCGTTGTCTTAGGACTCACTTTATCTGCTTTCATGTTATGGAAGTTTCGATATTTTGTTTGGAAATCTTGCATTCATAAATCCATCCATCCATTGTCAACCGCTTATCCGAAATCGGGTCGCGGGGGAACTGGAGCCTATCTCCGTTCTCATTGGGCGAGAGGCGGGGTACACCCTGCATAGTTCGCCAGTCTATCACAGGGCAGAGCAATTGGGGGAACGGTGTCTTGCTCAAGGACACCTCGACACGCTTCTCTGCAGGACCGGGGATCGAACCTGCAACCTTCCGATCGCCAGGCGACCGCTCTACCCACTGAGCCATGCCCCTAT
>OMLC01101419.1:0-31146 GCA_900302585.1 Regalecus glesne | reverse complement strand
ATCAGGATCAGATATAAAATGGGTAATTGTGAGAGTAGAATCAATCGATCAGGTATAAAAAGCAATAATGGTACATATACGATCAATAATCTCAGACAGTATAAAGATGGTAATCAGCTTGTAGAGACAGTAAGGTTGCATGTTACTTATATGACCTGAGGAGAAAAACTGTTCCTCAGTCTGCTGGTGTGTTTTGAGATTCCTGTATCTCCTTGATGGCCGCAGAGAAAACAGGCTATTGTGTGGGTGTGCTGGATCCTAAATGACTCGCAGCGGCTTCCTAAGACACCGCTGGGCGTACAGCTCCTGAAGACTGGGCAGCTCACATTCAGTAATGTCCTGGGTTGTGTGCAAAACCTTATCCAGGGCCTTGTGGTCGTTGCTGGTACAGCTGCCATACCAGGTTGTGAAGCAGCCTGTCAGTAGGCTCTCGATGGTGCCCTGGTAGAAGTCCCTGAGGATTTAGGACCTCTGGCCAAATTTCTTCAGGTACCTGAGGCCATACAGATGCTGTTGGGCCTTTTTAATTACATAGGTGGTGTGGCTAGTCCATGTTAGGTCTTTGTGGATGTTAACTCCCAGATATTTTAAATGATCCACTCTCTCCACTACTGTGCCATTGTTAGTGACTGGAAGGTGAGTGTCTCCCTTTCCTGAAATCTACAATGACCTCCTTGGTCTTGGAGACGTTCAGTGAGTAACTTCTGTAGAAACTTCAGATGTTTAATTTTGTCCCTCTTAACAGGAGTGGCCAATGTCATGGTGTTGCATTGTGGATGGAGTACCAGCTGACTGAAGATATCAGTTTCAGCACAGGTCTGACAGGACCAGTCAGTGGACAGGTACCACAGCAGCAACCGTCATAATCTATCATTAGTTTCTTTTAACATGACAGAATTATTTTTTCTTATTCTAACAATCCATCTAGCAGTCTATCAATTAAGCAAGTATTCTTCTTCAGCAACATCCTGCATCACACTCACATTATGTTGATGCTTTGGTCCTGCCCCGTGTAACCAAGTGGAGAAGTCGGGTTTTTGTTCATCTGGCTATGGGGAGTTAGATAGTAGTTGTTCAGGCACAACATGTCCTGAACAACCCAGATTTTCCATGCAGGCTTTAGAGTTAAACTGCTTTATCACAAGCTTGTTTTTGATAATTAACTTTCAAGACTCCCATATTCTCACTTAACTAGATAAGACTGACGTTTTTATTATTTGAGAATTTAGACTTTGTTTTGAAATGATCCATAATTAAAAAATGAATACATATGCAATTCTCCTTCCACTTAAGGGTGTCTGTGAGTGGAGTCGTCACAGGAAGCAGGGAGTCTACTTCTTCAGGTCACCATGGGAGAGCACAGAGGACGGAAGAGCTTCAGTGTCTTATAACCTCACCTTTGAACCAAGTTTAGGAGACATAAAGATGGATTTCACGGTCGAGTTGCCGTAATCTACGAGGAGCATTGCATTGACTGACGATATACAAGGGATTGATAATCGAATGCTATACATTTAACTAATGTCAATTTCCATTTGGGTTAATTTTGCACCTTTTCATTTTGTGTTCCTACTGTAGATGACAATAGTGGGGTGCAAACATTGCAAAAGCATTAAAAAAAGTTCCTACTTCTCATCAAGAAAAGGAAAAAAAAAATCAGGTAATGTCACACCTTTATTTTTAAGATTTTCTAATATTTCCCTTGGTTGGATTCTAACTCACTGAAATGATAATGGCCTATACAAATAAAAACATATCGACTTGACAGAAAAGTGTTCGCTGAAGCAAGTTTCATGATGTCCAAACAGCTACTCTTTCAAGGATTAGGATGTGCACTTTCTTGATATGGAGGAACCATGGTTTGAACAGAGTCAAAGAGGCCATCTATATGAAGAGGTAATGGCCATCCCTGAACTGGGAAGGGGGGGGTATCAAGAGTGTTGCCGTCTTGCAATTCTGGGATTGCAGCAATTCCCCAATCCGCTGAATAATATACATTATCATTGAAACTCCAGTAAATGGCCAGTTTGCATGACACCGTTGTTGGTTTCGGTCGTGATGCAACTGTATTGTTTACAAGGGTGGAGATACCCGGCAGTCAGTTTAGACTGAAGAAGTCACCTGTATAAGTGATGAAACATTTCTCTTAAAATAAATGTTGTCCAGATAAACTGATTCAGCTTTTTGTGAACATCTCCGCTTGATAAGATTCAAACCACATTTCTAATGAAAAGACCTGACATGAAATAAATTATGTTCTGCAGGTGCCATATGTAATCTCTTCATTATGACCTTGCAATAATTACATCAATTTGTGTAATTAATAACTCCAATCACTTTTGAATGTTATGAGCACTTTCTTGACAGCTTTTAAGTAAATGATCTAGACTGAATTACCTGTCCATTTGAGAAGCTCATAATGGGAATCTTACCACATAATATCATGACTACTGCCCAGTAGCTGGAAAGTCTTATGCAGCATCTTGCTTACAATGAATCCATCAAACAAGCAGTCTCACTAAACTCCAGTGCAACAGACATTTCAAATTATGTTGATGATGTATTTGATAAAGAGAAAAAAAAACTTTGAAAGCAAATTTAAAATAAAAAACATTTTCACAGATGATATACATTTCTTGATGGTCTCCGGGGAGTACTGAGGCTTCTCAAGGTGGGTGGAATGCCGAGAAAATATGTTAGAGCATGAAATGTGGAATTAGGCAGATATTTATGCATCTATCAGAGTTTTGTTGTCCAGGACAATCTTCTCTCCTGGTTTGAATGCTGGCATCCCCATGTACGGGCAGCTGGCACATCGGAAAGCATCACCCAGGTAACACTAAAACAAAACAAAAAAAGGGCCAATGAAAAAAGGGCCTTTTTTTTTGGTTGCTAATAAATAGGGATGCTATATGAAGATATAAATCAGAATGTGTCAAATATTGCAGGTGACAAATTAGGTTTATAGTCAGATTTTAAATATGTCTCATGTAGAAGACTAATTATTTAAAATTTGATGTTAATGTTACATAATCAACTTATTGTCAGAGATTTTAAAATAATTCATACATTTGAAATACTTAAATATTTCAAACTGAGAATTTTGAAAAGCTTTGCTTATGCTATCTTTACTCACACTGCCGCATGAGGATTTCGGCAAACTTGTCTTCTTGGGTCCTTCAACACCCTGCTCCAGCTCTTCAGCTAGACCACATGTGCTAAACAAACACACAAAATCTCTATCACATTTATTGAAATAATGATATTTTAGTTTGTCCCATGTACCTCCTTTAATACCAACACTTTCATAAGCAGTAAAGTTTACATGGGGGCCATCTAAACTAAAAATCCATGTGCTAATGGCATTTTTCCATACACAATGACCATTTAGAGAACAGACAGAAGCAATATACTGCCTAGTTTCTTAAATAATGGTTCAGGATAGGTCAAAAAGTTGCAGGTTTGATCCCTGGTCCTGCAGAAAACATGTTGAGGTGTCCTTGAGCAAAACACTGAACCCCAAATTGTTCCCCAGGCACTAAATGGTGGCAGCTCACTGCTCCTATACAATAGGATGGGATAAATACAGAGAACTGCAAATTTCTCCTTTTGGGAGTGATAGGGGAACTATTATTAATGATAATAAACTGAACTTTAATTTCGTAACTGGATTCTATCTGCATCATTTTACGATCCATTTGTAGGTTAAGCAAATATAGAGCACTGCTTTATAGGCTTTAAAAAAGTGAGCTCTAAAGATGGATCTAAGTAGCAGATGACAACAATTACATCCTGTAGCCTAATAATAGACACATGTACTACTACTACTACTGTACTGTTAGTAATCTTTTTGTTATTCCAGTAGTAGTAGTGGTAGTAGTGTTGCACAAGAGTACATTTCTACAGAAGCTTAAGCTCGATTGGAGCAATTTATCTATGTATATCATTGTTACTGAATGAAATTTCATATTTGGGTTCTGTTTCTTTAAAGCATGTTTTTATAATTCTATTTATAATATTAAAATGTTGCTTATTAATACATTTTTATGTAGATTATATAGGTTTACATTTTTAATTGATCCAACAGGGATTGGTTTGATTTCAATCAAAGAATTTAAGGACTTTTTAAGACCTATTTGTTTTAAGGCCTATTTGTTAATCGTGTTTTCATTTCCTGTATCTATATATATGTTAAATATAAAGATTTGCTAATCATCAGGTTTGAGCCCATCTCAGTCCTTCACTGGATGAAAAGGGGGATACACCCTGGAAAGATTACCAGTCTAGAGCAGTTATAGAAAGAAACAGTGTCTTCCTCAAGGACACCTGACACTTCTTTGTCTGTCAATCGGAAGGTTATAAGATCGAACCCCGGTCTCGGACATAGTATGTCGAGGTGTCATAACTGCTCAGTTGATGTACGTCGTTCTGGATAAGAACATCTGCTAAATACCTGAAATGTTAAGTCTTTGCAGGTGTGGGGATTAAACGTACAACCTTCTGATTGTCAGACAACCGCTTTACCCACAGAGCTATGCCACCCCTTTGCTCAATCTATTTACACTAAAAACATCTTGTTGTTGCTTTTTGGGGGGGCAACACAAAGCAATTACTCTTAGGGCACTCAAATAGCCAGCAGAAGCCCTGCATGTAATTGTAGTTTATTCACCAGTTCTTGCAGGCCTTCTTCTTAGAAGAGCCTGGTCCACAGGTGGGGGCTTTGAGGGAGGCTGGGTCAGGCTTCTTCAAATCATCTTCATCCAACAGGGCATCAGAATCCAGCAAGTCCTAATCATGGTAGCAGAAGAAACTTGTCAGGCATCAGCATACTAATAATAATTTGTGCACTGAGGAGAAAACCTTGTAAACACTGCAACACTTTGTGTAACTATTTAACTCACAGAAAGATTTTTCTTTCTGTGAGTGTTTCTTTCTACTCCCATACAGGGGGCCGGCATAGCTCAGTGGGTAGAGCAGTCGTCTGGCAATCGGAAGGTTGCAGGATCGATCCCCGGTCCTACATACAGTATTTCGAGGTGTCCTTGAGCAAGACACTTAACCCCCAACTGCTCCCCGAGTGCCATATGTTGGCAGCTCACTACTCCTATAAAATAGGTTGGGTCAAAAATGCAGAGAAATCCAAATTTCCCCTTGCGGGACTGATAAGGGAATCATTATTATTAACCAGTAATTACATTAATTTAAAACTGGAACAACTAAATCTCATTGGATAATTATGATAAACAAAGTTTACTGTTCCAGTAGGCTAAGTGCATCATATTACATTTCCTTAACCTACCACATCATCATCATCTATGTCATTTGCTGACAGGGTCCACAGTTGGGCAATTTTGGGATCAAGGTTGGGTTTCACTGTGAAACAAAAGAAATAGGAATATTTTCAAAAATAAATCCTAGCAACAAGACAAACATTAAGAATGGAACTTATGACTCTTTCCAGCAGCAATGTATGGCAATTCATCTGTCCACAGTGCCACTGGCCTGTATTGACAATGTCGACTCATGTCAAAATGGTTACATGCCTGGTTTGAGAAATAACCAGTTTCTCAAATTTACACCCTGTTAACAAGTGGTCAGAGGAAGCTTCTGTCCTATTAGAGCTCTTTATCTATGTAAATAGTTGATGCTGAATGCAATTGTATATCACAAATAGAGTAAACAGAGGAATTCACATTAAAACCTACCTGGCTTAGGTGTTGTTTTTGCAAATGACAGTTTGAGCTGGCTGGAAGATCCCACTTCATAGTTGGGCTTAGAGGCAGACATACGAATCCTCGACACTTTGTTTCCTTGATAACCTGTGGTGGTCCTGAGGTCATTCAATGCCTCTGGACTCAATTCTCCTTTGCTGACCTAAGTGAAAGGCAGCAAGTAAGGGGTGCCATAAAACATTTTTAATACTATCAGATTATATATAATCTTGAAATTATTCACAACACTTGCCTAAATCACGAGTGGTTTCACTATGTTCTGCAAGATTATATAGAGCTTTCATATGCACTCACCATTGTCACAGATGATAATCCAGACAATTTCAGAGCTGATATCAGCTTCTCAGAAGTCTTTACATTATGGCTTTCAGTTCCTAGGGATAGAAACCAGAATCATCATTAAGCAGTAGCAAGGGGATTAAGGAGGTACAATTTAGCATGTTTATTTAATTTTTTTTTTCATTTGTCACAAAAATGTGAACCGGTTCAACTGGATAAGAAGTTTATTCACGTTTCATCACTCAAACAGATGAAATCTTCATTCTGAGCTGGCTGCAGCGTCCCCACCCTTATAAACAATACACTGATATCACACAACAAAAGGATGGTTTCATATGCAGGTTGGTCATTGACTGCATATTCAGTAGTCATGAGTACTCTTCACAAAGGATTGGGAAATATTTGCAATCACAGCATTGTAAGATGACAACGGTTGTACTCTCAGACCCCCACCCCGTTTCAACGATGACCGCTCCCTTTTAACATAAATGGCCTCTTTAACACCCCTTTTTAACCAGCGTCCTCCCTATTAAGGATGTGAACATGCTAATCTATGATTGATTGGCCACTAGCCTGCAGATGGGTGTAGACCACAGACTCCTGGCCTGATGTGTTGGCTCTCTTGTGTTGTGCCATCTTCTTGGCCAGTTTGTTTTCCCCGATGTACAACTCACTGTAGTCCTTTTGGTATTTAACAGCGTAAATTATATTACTACGTTTATGCCAGGGGACCCAATCCTTGGGGTGGACCAACTTTTGACACTATGTTTTGGAATTTGAGAGCAACTGAGACGTGATATTTGAAAAATACGAGTCTCAAATGTTCCGAAACTCCCGCCGCATACAGAATCACCACCAGTTTGTGCTTGGGCAGCTCGTCTTCGCCCTTTACATGACTGGTGCACTGATTGGGAGGATTTCTGGCTTTAACTAACACTCAATTGGAGTAACCACACTTAACAAGGGCCTGTTAAATGTGAGATTTTTTCTCCCTCCCCGATCACTGAGTCAGTGGGGATGTTGTCGGCTCGGTGGTACAGAGTCCTGATGACTCCCAGTTTATGCTCAGCAAGTGGTTGGGGTCAAACTGTAAATAATGATCAGTGCAACCTAAAACTCATTCTACATAATAACAACCCCTAAACATTGCTAAAAGGTAAATCAGTTCAACTGGATAAGAATTTTATTCAGAAACGTTTCTGAATAAACTTCTTATCCAGTTGAACCAATTCACTTTTATGTGATTCCTTTACCTGGATTATTGAACATGCATCAAGACAAGCCCTAAACATTACTTCAAGCTGATGTTACAAGAAATCACCTAATAACTCAAGTTCACATCATTCCAAGTACATAAAAACAGAACACAGCAGCCTAGGGGCGGCATAGCTCAGTGGGTAGAGCGGTCGTCTTGCAATCGGAAGGTTGCAGGTTCGATCCCCGGTCCTGCATACAGTATGTCGAGGTGTCCTTGAGCAAGACACTTAACCCCTAACTGCTCCCCGAACGCCATATGTTGGCAGCTCACTGCTCCTATACAATAGGTTGGGTCAAAAATGCAGAGAACAAATTTCCCCTTGCGGGACTGATGAGGGAATAATTTTTTTTTTCTAGATGAAACTCACTTTCCACAATTAAAAAGCCCTTACACATGACATCCACCCTTTCACATAAAATGCATAGAGTGCCTTCAAAAGTCATTTTTAGGATAGGTTATGGGAGCAATTTTGATTATCCAGTAACCATGTTTTAAAATTTTGGTAAATTGATTGGGTTATCAAGTCCCTTTTAGCAGTTGGCATCGTCTTTTAATCTGTGAAACTTGATATGGAAACATTGACTGACCGAAGGCATTTTCCTATATTGAACTAAACAGTCATCTCTAGGAAAACAGCTGTAACAACTGTTTAGGTCTTAATGAATTTTCAATAATTGAGGTGAGGAAATTCCAGTTTGTTGAATTAGTTCATCAGGGCACAAGGTTTAGTGGGAGAATCATCTCATCACACGCCTGACTTCCTCAATCTCTGCTGACTATAATTATCCCTAACTTTATAGCGTGTATAAAAAAAATCAACACCAGTACAGTTACATCACAACCAAAACCAGCAATCAGCTCCATATACAAATTGCTGTGACCATTTATTAGAGATAAAACAGCCATGTGAAATATTCACAGAATAAAATAGCGACAGATGTATGCTTTCCCTGAGGCTAACTAATCACCAATTTTGATTGTGATGCAACTGTGCTGTTTAAAAGATTGGGGATATCTGCTGTGAGATGAGACTGATGAAGTTATTTAGATGAGTGATGAAACATTTCACATTTGGTCCAGATGAACGGATTCAATATTCTGAGATTTTCCTGCCTGAATTATTAATAAACATGCACCAGACCATTGCGACTCCTTTCTGTAAGGATTGCCAACTTGTACATGAGTATGAGGGAATGGTGTGTAAGATGGCAGAAAACAGGAACCACTTGATATTCAACCTCGGGCACAGACAGAGCAGGATTGTACTTAAAAGCCTGTAGATTAAACCCTCTGTCATGGGTCACCAAGCTAGGAAGATCCTTCAGAGGACACAGTCAGCTGTCGAAAAATGAGTGAGGCAAACTATTTTACCATTGATTAGTTGTAAACTAAACAAGAGCAGATCCAGCAATGCATCTAGATGAGAACACCATCCAAACATGTGATTGAGTTCACAGAGAAAGCTCATCTAGCACAATATGGAAAGTCGAAAATCAGGCAGCAAAAGAAATATGTCTTATTTGCTGCATGCCAGACATTGGACAGCATCCTCAGAGACAGGCAAAAATAGACGCCAGTGATGTATGTGATCAAGTGGATGAAGAATCTATCCAATAGACAACTCACCCATGCAGAGAAAGATATCCTTGTTAAGGGGCTGAATTTCCTGTCATGCCAACGCAAGTCCTTCTAGTGGAAGTTCTTAGAATGACATAAGAGAGTCACCACTCAGGGCCATCCAATCTCTCTATATCCCAAAGTGAGTGTTGTGTCAGAGTTCTGGGTAGTAAGTCAGACTCTTTCCCAGTAGGGGTTGGTCTCCGCCAGGGCTGCTCCTTATCACCTATCCTGTTTGTGATCTCCATGGACTGGATCTCCAGGCGTAGTCGTGGAAGAGAGGGGTTGCAATATGATGAACTTAAGGGGGCGGCATAGCTCAGTGGGTAGAGCGGTCGTCTGGCAATCGTAAGGTTACAGGATCGGTCCCCGGTCCTGCATACAGCATGTCGAGGTGTCCTTGAGCAAGACACTTAACCCCTAACTGCTCCCTGAGCGCCATATGTTGGCAGCTCACTGCTTCTATACAATAGGTTGGGTCAAAAATGTAGAGAAATCCAAATTTCCCCTTGCGGGACTGATAAGGGAATCCTTTCTTTTCTTTCTTTCTTTCTTTCTTAAGATTAAATCACTGCTTTTTACAGATGATATGGTTCTGTTGACATCATCGGCCTCTGACCTCCAACACCCACTGGAACGGTTTGCAGCTGAGTGTGAAGCAGCTGGAATGAGGAGTGGTACCTCTAAATCTGAGACCATGGTTCTAAGCAGGACCCCAGAGGATTTGTCCAATCTGAGTAGGGAATGAGTCCTTACCCCAAGTGAGGGAGTTCAAGTATCTCAGGGTCTTGTTCTCAAGTGAGGGGAGAATGGAGCATGAGTTGGACTGGAGAATTGGAGCTGCTAGAACGGTAATGCGCTCCCTTTACCAAACCATTGTTACCAAGAGAGAGCTGAGCCAGAAGGCAAAGCTTTCGATCTACCGCTCAATGTTTGTCCCCACTCTCTCCTATGGCCATGAAAGCTGAGTCATGACTGAAAGAACAAGATCACAGATACAAGCAGCTGAGATGAGGTTTCTTAGGAGGGTGTCTGGTGTCTCCCTTAGAGATAGGGTGAGAAGCTCAGACATACGTGAGGGACTCGGAGTAGAGCTGCTGGTCCTACAAATAGAAAGGAGCCAGTTGAGGTGGTTCGGGCATCTAGTAAGGATGCCACCTGGTCGCCTCCCAAAAGAGGTTTTTCAGGCACGTCCAGCTGGGAGAAGGCCACGGCGTGGACCGAGGACCAGATGGAGGGATTATATCTCCACACTGGCCTGGGAACGCTTTGAGTCCCCCAATCAGAACTAGTGGATGTTGCAAGGGAAAGGAAAGCTTGGAGGTACCAGCTGAAATCTGCTACGTCCGCGACCCGACACCGGATAAGCGGTTGACGATGGATGGATGGATGGATTGATGCATCTTGGTTGCTCTCAAAGCCCAAAAACACACTGCACCAGAAATTGCTCCACCCTAAGGATTGGATAACCCAGCACAAACAGAGCTGCAGAGAGTGTTTACTATTAAATGCCAGGAGGACTGCCATGAACTGTACATGAAAGACCCGTGTTTGTTTAACAATAGTCCCACATCGTGGGGGTAGACATGGACTTATAAGGAACTTGGGGGGATTAAGGCGAGATGTTCTTCCTGATGCCCCATGGTGGGTTCAAATGTACTACCTCTGGCCCATGAATTGTACATTAGGGAAACCAAACAGAATCTTTCAGCAGGATAAGACTCCATAGTCTATACAAATTTACAAATCTAGTGGCCATTCTTTCAAGGACGATAATGTGCACATCCTTGAAAAGGAGGGAAGATGGTTTTAATGGGGAGTCAAAGAGCCATATATGTAAAGAGAGAAAGACCAGGAAGGAGCTAAGAGTACATCTGTCACCATCTTACAATGCTGTGATGCAACTACTCCCAAAACCTCTGTAAATAGTACACATAAATACTTTGACGCATAAAGTCATTGGTCATGGCAATTCACAGATGAAACTGATTTCTGGTTTTGGTTGCGATTATGACTGTGCCAGTTTTGGTCAAAAAAAATTGGGGCGGCGTGGCTCATGAGTAGACCAGTCGTCTGGCAATTGGAAGCTTGCAGGATCGATCCCCAGTCCTGCATATATAGCATGTCGAGGTGTCCTTGAGCAAGACACTGAACCCCTAACTTCGCCCCGAGCGCCATATGATGGCAGCTCACTGCTCCTATAAAATAGGTTGGGTCAAAAATGCAGAGAAATCCAAATTTCCCCTTGCGGGACTGATAACGGAATCTTTTTTTTAACCATTTGTGCCATTTATAAGGTTCGGGATATCTCCTGTCAACTGAGACTAACAAAGTCACATAGATGAGCTGATGAAAAATTTCTCACACCAAATGTGGCCAGATAAATTTATTCTACTCCCTAAGCTAACAGCTGCTTTGTTTGCCCCATGAAATAGCCCCATGTTGCTTACATTTTAACAATCATGAGACTACTAAGGCAGTTATTTACAGTGCAAGATAGATGAAAGACATTGCTTGATGTAAGCTAGACAGAATGAGGATGAAGCAGAGAATGTCAAAGAAAATATCACAATAACATTCCTTCAGGCATAAAAATCAATATTTAATAAGATAAATGATTATTTGTCAGAATTAAGGCCGTTATTGCTATGTGCTAATAACAAAAAGTGCTTGAGTCCAAACTGATAAAAACTTGAAATTTCAATACATTCCTAATTTTAAATGTAAGACTTGAAAAAGAGAGTATATTGGTAGGTTTAGTCTCTCTACTTTCACTCTTACCTGTGACTACTTCTTCCAGAACAAGCTTCCCACCAGGTTTGAGGACTCTTGCCATCTCTGCTAGTGTCTCTAAGCTATGGATGGGGTAGCTTTCAGTGAAAAGGCAGGACAGGACCCAATCGTATGTTGAACCAGCATGAGAGGCTGAGAAGAGGGGACAAGTGAATGATAAATGGACTTGTTATATAGCTCTTTTCTAGTTTGGCAACCACTCAAAGCACTTTACAATGAATGCCTCACATCTACTGAGCCAATGTGGCGGATATGAACCCGTTATGCTTGTCTTCCAGGTGTGCACAATAACTGCTGAGTCTCCACTGCTAACTTGAGTAAGGAGAAACTATTTTGAGAGATAACATAGTTCCTGCTATGTGGGAAATGGCTTATACAGGAAAATAATAGATCAAATGAAAATTGTTTGGGTATCCTTGAAGTATAGAATTCTCCTGGCTGTTAGCAAAGAATAGTAACTCACACAGCAATAGTCTCTCCATATTCTCCACTGACATTTTGCCCTCTACACCAACAATGGATCCCAAGTTCTCTGCCAACTCTTTCAGTGTGACTGGTGATGAGGGCTGAGTCCACACAAGCATCACCTTATCTCCTGCTTTGATGCCAAGGTCCGGCATGGCCTCCTGGAGAAAACAGATGATGATTTAAGTTGATAATGTATTTCCATACAAAAATAAATTTAAACAGATAATGATTTAAGTTGATAATGTATTTCCATACAAAAATTAATTTCTGTACTCAAATGTGTGTTTCCCTAATGACAGAATGCCACTGATAGTTAACCACACTGACAAGAATTTGGGAAATTTTACTTTTGAATCATATATGCAGTGCAACTGAAAAGCTTCCTATTGGTGGGCAAAGTATTGGGGTATGGTTACGGCTCCCTCCCGTCTGACGTCTGTGAAAGCATAAAACTATTACTATAACTGCCAAAGAACTTTATTTTTGCTGTGAAAGTTTTCGGGTTGCGTCACAAGAACAACGTAGTGTTCAAAATGTCTTGATGCATGCTCAATAATCCAGGTAGGGAAATCACAAAAGAGGTGAATTTGTTCAGCTGGATCAGAGGTTCATTTTAGAAACGTTTCGTCACTAATCCAGGTAGGGAAATCACAAAAGAGGTGAATTTCACTCACCAGGTGACTTCTTCAGTCACCTGGTGACTCTTTTGTAACGTAGTGTTCAGTTAACCATTTTATTCACATATTCTGAAAATATTCTGTTAAATAGCAAAATGACACTAGCTCTGACGAGAATATGTCAATTACTAAAGATTCAGCAACATAAGAGGAGGTTAAACAGGCAATCGCCACCTCTCTATAGATCCTCTAATCATGGAGAGAGGTTCTTCAAACCTTCAGAACATATCTGTTCAAGGATTCAGCAATAGTGGACAAAATCAGATTAATTGTATGACCATCAAATAAACATTACCGGAAATATTATTGGTAAACCAGTTCCAGAGAATCTGGACATGACATTCATTCTCCAATCATTACAACGCTTTAAGAAATAAATTCAGCTTTGGTTTTAAATGTATAGCTCTGTCTGGTATAATGCCAGCATTAGTATATCGTCATGGGGCGCAATCCAAAGGAAATTTCATCTACAAGCGACCCATGGAATATTCTAGAATACAACACTCAGATTAACTCACCACACATCATTCTCAATTGAACAATTTATTCAATCGTGAAAAAATGGTAGTATGGAAAACATATAGCATGTAACTACATAATCTTTGAATAAAAAACAGCTAGTAGGCTAACTTGGTGATGGGCAACGCATTAGCGAGGACCATGACGCAGATCCACTAGTTACGCTGATCGAAAATGTAATACTAAAAAATCTATTACCATCTTTCGACGTGCTGTACTTCTGATCCACAGACGGAGAGGTGCAACAGCACTTGCGTCAGATACATATATTTCAAACGGCTTCAGTAAATAATTAGTCGAGTGAAACCACTTATTGATTGTACCCACTGACTGACCGATTCTAAACTATCCAATCAAATTTGGTCATGACGAAATCAATCTGCGACAACAAGACGAGTCGCGTAAATAATACGTAAACTGTCTTAACAGGGGATTGATATGGCGGCGCTGCTGAGAGGTCTTCGTGCTGGCAAAGCACTTTGGGGGCTCGGTAGAGGTAAGTCCATGTCATTTGTTCTCCGTTCCGTTGAAGTCTCAAATCCCTTGCGTGGGATTTTACTGATAGCTTTAATTGTTTTGTTTTGCTCTTCAAGTGTACATATTTGTGTTATTTGGGAAATAGTTTGGTGGTTGACGTGAGCTACCTAGCAATGTCACTTCACAAGTCGGAAAGGGCGATTATGAAGGACAGAATAAATCAACCTTATGTCAAAGAAAGTTTGGAAAGTGAGTCTAATTGACTGATTATTGTTTGCTAACATAGACATTTTAGCTGACAAACGTGTATGTATATACATGTATAAAGCATATGTTGCTGCCAAGATAAATACGTTCTTTCAAGTGGGGGGCGTCTTCCCCTCTGTAAGTCGGCTTGTTTTCACCAAATGGTAAATGATAAATGGACTTGTTCTTATATAGAGTTTTCTAGTCAGCGACTGGTATTAAAGTATTTTTTGCTCGGAATATTCGTCGCGTAAGTACTTCTGCCTGTACCAATTAAGGATAATGGGTGATTTTTGTGTGCCTTAAAACAAGATTATTATGCAAATACCAGCTGGATTTTTCTTATGAAATCTTTGTGTTCATACAGTGGTTACTGCACCAACAGTAACAAGTCCCGACTGTTGCAACCTTAGAATAAGCTTCCATGGTGCAGCAGCAAGACTTCAAGATGAATCGAAATCTGATAAAACCTTTGCATCTTCATCCTCCTCCACCGCCTCATCCACAACCTACCATGAGCATTACCATACTCGATCACCTGAACAGGACACAGACAAGCCAGAGGAACCTTCAAGGCCAAACACTAGGTCAGGACCAAATTTTAGTACTTTAAGACTTCAGAACTTACTTAATCGACATGTCAACATCAGATATTATACTCAACATTGGCACAATAGAAACTGCAGCCCATGTTAAAATCATTTATTGCTATCAATATTTTGACATTCAGATATTGACATCCCTGATCAGATCAAACCTATGTTCTAGGCCATTGACAACTGCACTGTTGTCTACATCAACTGTCTTCCAAGGACTAGTGAAAGAGCAAGATGTTTGTTCATTATTCAAAACCTCCACCAAGTGCTATTATAGAGTGGGTTACATCACATTTTTTCATGCAGAAGTTGGAAACCTGTATAATTGCTTAGATGCACAGGTAATAGTTTGGATAGGATGCTATCTCACTGGCTAGATCATAAACAAGGACAACATACTCACTTGTAGTGTTCGAATGTCGACAAACTGTAATGACGTCTGGAATACAATAGACACATTCCTACAACATTAAGATTTAAATGAATAACGTATTACCTACTATTTATATAATGGCCGTAATTTTTTACATTACTTGGTTATGATCATTTTAATGTCACAGGCTCTTAAATGGTTGCTTTCATTGCATGTTCTCTCACTTTGCATTATATTTATGTTGAATTACCTTTTTTTGACTAAGTTACCAAGACCAGACTGGAGAGCAGGGGGACGAGTATGAGACAGAGGAACAACTGCAAGCCCGCATCTTAACAGCTGCATTGGAGTTTGTACCACTACATGGATGGTCGATGGAAGCTATTGCATCTGGGGCAGAGGTTTGCATAATTCTCAACGAACCTGCCTAATTGGTGATATACCCATTAAGAAGCTTTGATTTTGCGACTAGATGCAGTTATGGCTATATTTGAAGTGCTGAACATTGAGGGTTTGGAAAGCTTAAAGGATTGGTATTAAATTAATTTATTATTCAGCTTTTTACACAACATCTGTCTTTCTTGACTCTTTATAATATACAGTGTTTTTCTCCTCCATTTGTTCCAGGCCCTAGGGCTTTCTTCAGCATCTACTGGTATGTTCTATAATGGGTCAGGAGATTTGGTTCTTCATTTCATTGCCCAGTGCAATTCACAATTGACAGAGATACTAGCTGAACAACACAACCAGGTCCAGCTGGGTCATGCAGAGTATGTATGCATATACACAACAGATTACTGCTTAAATCTTTCTACTGCTCTCTCCCACTGTTTGAGCATGTCATATCATCAGTAATTTTTAGTACCATATGCTAACTATAGATCCTTTCCTAGACCAAAGAAGACTGCTGAGTTTCTAAAAGATGCTGTGGAGACTAGATTGAGAATGTATATCCCCTACGTGGAAAACTGGCCACAGGTATACATTGTGCATAATGATGAACTTCATAACTACAGACCAAAACTGTGTATCAGACAATGTCCCTCCTACTAAAGTCAATGTGCCTCATTCATCAATTGCTCATATATACAAATTTTTTCTTACACACCTGTGGATTTGCTTTTTAATTCTCAAGTTTTTCTGACAGTCAGAAGGTAATCATGATGTTTTCTTTTTGTAATTCGATGTCTATAACTTGAAATGAGCAATCAACTAGACCTGCAAACACTTCAGTGTTAGCCAACTAGTCTCTAAATTCAGGGGTTACCCAGGTTCTACACTGGTCTCTGAGACAAATTTCAAAGCTAAAAAATGCCATGCATATGTAAGAAGAAATGTTTATATACTAAACAATCTGTTAAATTGACCTATTCTAATTTAGCAATTTTCTAGTCTAGCAACCACTCAAACAGTTTACATAATATGCCTCTTATTCACCGAGCATTGGGGATTAAGCCCAGATGCCCTTTTCCTGATACCCCGTGGCGGGAACAAACCCTCTGTGCCCGTCTTGGAGGCATGCACTGAGCCACCATGGCCGGGAGCCTGTTCTCTGTGCTAACCTCAAAGAGATACATGCTTCTTTTTTCAGGCCATAATATTTTTTTTTAATGAATAAAATACACATACGTGCAACCTTAACATCCATCTATTGTCACCGCTTATCCAAATTTTGGTCGCATAGTCATGTTGTCGTCTATCCCAACACTTATCTGATGAAAGTTTGGGAAACACTCTGCCAAGTCGTTATTCCATCGCTTGGCTTAAGCAGTAAGGGTTTTTGTGTCTTGCTCTGGACTGATCATTGTTTTTAGAAATGTACCATGTCCTCTACTAACATAAAACAGAGGATTCTCTTTAAATATAGAGAAAGACATGGACTCATTGAAAACTTCCACCTTGATTTAATTGATTTGGACACAGTCCTGATTAATTTGATGAGTCAAGTTGCCCTCTCTATGAAATTAAAATGGCATTATTTTATGTTATGGGCAGCATGAGTCTGTGTAGAGCAGTCATCTGGCAATCGGTAGGTTGTCGGTTCAGCCCCGTATCTGGAAAGGAAAGGAAAGGATTCCCTTATCAGTCCCGCAAGGGGAAATTTGGTTTTCTCTGCATTTTTGACCCAACCTATTTTTATAGGAGCAGTGAGCTGCCAACATCTGGCGCTCGGGGAGCAGTTAGGGGTTAAGTGTCTTGCTCAAGGACACCTCGACGTGCTGTATGCAGGACCGGGAATCGAACCTGCAACCTTTCGATTACTAGACGACCGCTCTACCCACTGAGCTATGCCGCCCCTTCTCTGGAAAGAAGCGTGTCCAAGTGTCCTTGAGCTAGACACTGTTCCCTTAATTGCTCTGCCCTGTGATGGACTGATGACCCTTCAAGGTTGTATCCCGCCTTCCACCCCAATGAGAACGGAAGTAGGCTCTAGTTCCCCCGTGACTTGACTTCAGATAAGCGGTTGATGATGGATGGATGGATGGATGGATTATTTTATGTGAAGCTAAAATCCTGTCTGAATGGAGATCAAGTTTTTTTATTGGCTCAACATGATTACCACTTTTTATGTAAACACGATGCTTTAAAGGAGGCAATGAAAGATCTAGTTTCTCTGACAAACATAGCTTTATCATTTTACTATTGGTTGAATATTCCTTTTTCTTTCGGAGGATTGATTTTTCACTAACGGAAAATCCTCTCAAAGAACAAGCACTAGTCAAGCTGTAGTGAAATGTGTAACCTTTGTCAGAGAAATACTCTATTATTTGAAAACATAAAATGTCAACTATAATTTATAGACATGAATTGACTAGCAGCTTTAGACTGAGAAAGAAGCATCTACTTCGTAATCATAAATAACTAACACCATTGCATGTCTATCTGTCTTGAGAGAGATCCTTCGCTTGTTGTTCTTACCTATGTATTTTTCCCTTTTTTTCCTTCCCTGTCAAAGTGTGTTTTTTAAAGGATTTTTTTGCTTGTCCCATGCAACTAAGAACAGGGCGTGGTTTTACTCTAAAGTCCACTGATAGAAATTTGTATTAATAGGCTATACAAATAAAATTGACTGTGCTTCCACTAACTTAGCATGTATATTCTAGCTATTGTGCCCCATATACCCCCTACCCCACTAGAGTTTGAGCATTTAATGAAAGTAATATGACATAAAGCAACAGAAGTAGTGGATGTATATATCCAAATGTTCTTCATTGTTGGACTCCTTTAGCATCTGATGATTGCATGAAACATGAAATAGGGTTGTAACCCCCAAGATTGAAAGAAATCATTTGAATTACTGGATTAGGCCAGCATTAATTAAGATTAAGGGGTGACATAGCTTTGGAGGTAGGGCCAGTCATTTAATCATTGGAGTTTGGTGGTTCAATCCCCAGCCCATGCAGAAAGTGTGTCAAGGTGTCCGTGAGCAAGATTCTGAACCCTTTAATATGCCCCAATCTCCTATGCAATAGGATGGGTTAAATGCAGAGAATAGATTAAACAGGCAATGTGACAAATAAAACAATCCCTTAACTTGCAGTTATTTCCCCCCTTATTTGTTGAGCATGCTCCCCTCCATTGATGTTTTCCTTAAAGAAGGTATATAAATATGTGTGTGCGTATGTGTATTAATATAAGCTTGAATGTAACTCTCATCAGGCAATGAGCATTCTGCTCCTTCCTCACAACATCCCTGATAGCTTGAAGCACTTGTCAACCTTAGTTGATGACATCTGGTACTACGCGGGAGACCGATCTACAGATGTGAGTGGACCCTCTCAGCCTAGATCTCCCTCTTATAGCCATACCTTCCTCTCCCCTTTTCATCAGCATCCAAGCAATATTCGTCCTGCATCTGCCCAGGTTACTTTTATTCAACATCTTCCATCCTACAATTAATCTTTTACTTGTTACTTTCCTGTTTACAACTATCTTGTGTTTTACACATCTTTGTTTTATTTGACTAGGTGGTCACAGTAATCAAATGAGGGAATTCTCAATAATCTTATTGAGCATTTTAGTACTTCATTATATACCTTGCCAAAATTATTAATCTATCCTACTTTAATTATGTGAGGTACAGGTTTTACCCATAAATTCTTTTCTCTGTTTAAGCTGAACTGGTACACTAAACGGGCAGCACTGACAGGCATCTTCAACACCACAGAGCTGGTAATGGTTCAGGATTCCTCCCCAGACTTCCAGGATACCTGGAATTTCCTTGATAACCGCATTCAGGATATAGTTAACATGGCTGGCACAGCAAAGCAGGTAGGATAATACATTATAATATCAAACTTACAAGGAAAACATCTTTTAAAGCTCAATAATCCAGGTAGTCAACACCCATTTTGGGATTGCTTTGCCCCAATCTGTTTTAGCACCCTAATTTACATCTCTGTCCTTTTTAAAGGGAGTTGAGTGGGTCACGTACCAGACCGAGAGCTGAGGATGACATTTAGCTTAATGTGGAAATGTACTCCTGTTTTGTTTTAAACCTATATCCAGATGACCTGATGCAACTATTTTGACTTGATCAGACATAGGATTTAGGGTTGAACAGATGAACTGTGATCTTTAGATGGGGTCTGTTACTCCTATGCGATTGAAATTGCGTCCTCTTTGCCTACTGTACAGTGATTTTAAGAAAACCTCCCCTTTTCTAAAATCACTGTACAACCTGGTATTTATTGTTCTTAAATATGAGACTAAAATGGTAAATGAGCCAAAGAAATTGTAACTGAAAGATTAAGAAATTAGCCCAGTTGTTTAAATGGGTTAGTACAGATTGCTTTCAGTGTCCATAAGTTAAATACATGAAAAATGTATGTCTGTTTTGGAACATGATTTTTTGGGAGATATCCATGCCACTCTCCTTTCCTCATCAGGTAGAGATTTTACCTACTATATCAGAATCCTCTGCTGAAAATGCTTGCATGTTTCATTGTGTTCTGCAGGTGCAATCAACTGGTGAAGCGGTGGTGCAAGGACTTATGGGAGCTGCAGTGACAGTACGTTCTTAAGGGACAGGGATTTTAGTTTTCATTTGGTTGTGTCACTTGTGATTAAATCATCCTGATTGTTGAAAAATTTAGTGTGTTTTCATATTGAAATTTGAGCTCATTAGTTTTATAATGACTTTTTTTGTTTTTCAATCTATTCCATTTGTTACAGCTGAAGAATCTCACAGGAATGAACCAGCGACGATGATCCCTTTTGGGCACACTCATGCTGACCCTTTGTCTTGTGTAATAACCCTAATATAGATTTTACTGAGTTCACTGATGCTCTGGCATTTTTCTTATGCCTGATGTTGTATGGGGCTTACTGTCATATTTTATTGCTTTTCATCAGGACATGCACAAAATTGTATGCCAATGCGTTTGTCCTGCCAAATTGCATTGTTTCTTAAACCCCAGATCACATTAAATATTTTCTTTGTATAGAGAAAATCTGCATGTTTTGTTTGTTGTTGGCTCAGTTTCAACTTTATTAAACTGGTCATTACTGCACAAGTACAAATCTTTGTACGCATTCTTTTATACCTGGATATAAACAAGATACGACGCACTTCTCTCAATAGCGCCCCTTGTGCTGAGCATGTAATTAGCTCCACCTATGCGGGCAATCATCAGCCAGCGAGACGTGAGTTTTGAGCAAATTTTTGACTATGTCAATCACTTCTCAACAAAAAAAGAAATATCACGTCGTAAAACTTAATTTGAATTCCATTAGATCTAACGGCAATTTTGACAGCAGATGAGACATCTATTTTGATAGGCGGCCCTGACCCGGAACTTAAAGAAAGACTCGCACTGTCTGCTGCCTTGTGGGCCAATCACCGTCCTTGTACTTTACATTTTCTGGCCAATCGGGTGATGATAACCATGTTGAAGACCCTCAAGTCAAAATAGCAGTAGTAGTCGTGATAGTACGGTTCTCCAACTTACATTCAATAGATTTCTATCATGCCGTATGCTAACCAGCCAACGGTGAAAATTACAGAATTGACTGATGAGAATGTTAAGTTCGTCATTGAGAATACCGATCTGGCGTGAGTATGAAAATAAGTTTTCCATTCAAATGCTTTCTCTGAGCTGCGTGGGGCCAATTGCTATTCGTGCCAAAGGACGCGACGTGATGAGGGTTAAAACAATTAACGTCCTTTATCTTTACATCAAGATAGACATTTTATCTTGATATTTCATTAATCTTACCTTTTTAGTTTTTATTTAGTTTACATAATGACAGCGTCACTATGGGTTGGCATTAGAACTTGCAACGCCACCACTTTAATGTCTTTAACTGCACTTGTAACTCAAAACCTCTGGCAAGAAATGAAGTAAAAACTAATCTAGAATTGAATCAACCTCAACACAGTATGGGCGGCATGGCTCAGCAGGTAGAGCGGGTCGTCATGTTATCGAAAGGTTGCTAGATTGTTGAAGTGTCTTAGAGCAAGACACTGAACCCCCAACTGCCCAGAAGCTGCCCTCTTCTCCTATACAATAGGATGGGTTAAATACAAAGGTCCCCTCTACGTCTCACAATTAGTTCCCAGATTGTAGTGTGTAGTGGTAGTAGTGGACATAGACTTAAATAGAGTTTAAGGCCCAATGCCCTTTCCTGATGCCCTGCTATGGGTTTGAACCCACAACCCCAGGCTCATCAGTTCTTTACCACTGCACTACACTGACCAAATAAAGTAGATTTCCTTTCATTAATACACAGCGTCATGGTCTAATCGTTGTTTTTCAAATTGTATAATCTCATCTACCCACATAAAAATAATGTTCTTTTAACTATATAGAAAGCATAGGGCTTTCTATATAGTTCAATTGATACTGACATTAATGACTGACTAGGAGAGTTAGACTGTCTTAATTTTCTCAAAAGTAGGAGTAGTTTACATGAAGCTAAAAACTTGTATACTTTAAGAAGATCAAGTTGTTTTTTATTGACTCAACACAATTATTAATTTGCACATAAGTGCAATGCTCTAAAGTAGAAGATGATAAAATATCTAATTATTTGTGATTTATCATCCATCCATTGTAAACCACTTTTTTGAAATCAGGCTGATCCCTCCAAATTATACCGATATTTATCCTTGTGTCTTTGTATTTTTGTATTTTTTTAACTTGCCAGTCTGGACTTGTACAGCAGCCCTTCCCACACCTTATAACCAATCGTATCTGTAGATGAGAAAAGTAAGAGGGAAGGTGCAGCACATGACAGCCATTACAAATTTATTTGGAACATTTCCTATACAGCAGGATTACCAGGTGGTCAGTGTAGGCTTATTCAGTAATCACCAATACAGATTTAATATATGATGGTATTATTATGTGACATCACTTTGGTGACATGATCTTACATTTTTAAATGATGACATTAGTCTGTTCTTGTGTCCACTCCAGGGTTGCAAATTCCATCCGACGAGTCTTTATGTCTGAGGTTGCCACAATAGGTAAAACATTACATTGCATGGGTGAAATTGCCATTTTTTTCAGTTAATGACTAATATAATACAATAAATTTGATGCAAAACACCTCTATTCCAGCTATTGACTGGATCCAAATTGATGCCAATTCATCTGTTCTTCATGATGAGTTCATTGCCCATAGAGTTGGTATGTATTGCCTAAAGTTTTCGGTTTAGGTTTTGGTACAGTTTTTCCTATTGTTTAATCTTTTGCATCATCCCTGTGTTACATTTGAGACGGGTATGATAGTATGAAGTTCAATAAAATAATACTTTTTGTGGTTTCAGGCCTCATACCTCTCACTAGTGATGATATTGTTGACAAAATGCAGTACTCAAGGGTAGGTACACTGTCACTTTAATTAAGAAAGACAATAACAACCCAAACGTTCACATGTATCCGTTTTCCTATTGAAACTAAAAACAAAAAGTAAGTCAACTGATAAATGATCTTTGATGGCACTAATACACAAGCAATATGGCAGATAATAGTGATTCGGGACATTTTCTGGTAGACAGACTTAATTGAACTTCCTTGTCGCTATCTAATCTGCTAGGACTGTACCTGTGATGATTTTTGCCCCGAGTGCTCTGTGGAGCTCACTCTGGACGTTCGATGCACAGAGGACCAGACACGTCATGTCACCTCACGTGACCTCTTGTCCAATAATTCCAGAGTCATCCCAGTAAGTTCTTCCTTCTCCGCCAAAGCAATGCTAAGCCCGGTGGCATAGTGCACATCCCCACTGTGTGCCTTTTTATTATTTATCATCCCTTCTCACCTCCAAGTTTCCTTTTATACTCTATATTCAGACATCAAATAGAAATAAGGCATGAAACAATGACTTAAAGAAAAAGAGGTTCTGTGCAAACCCGCACTAGTCCTTTTTTGGTTTTGGTTTTTGTAATTGAGCACAAAATTAAACACGAGTTTATTTATCATTTTAAAGTTTACCTGGGATTTCCATCCTGAAATAAATTTCTTAAGTACCCAAAGAAAATGTTTTCACCCTCATTGCCTTAACTGGTAACGAACATTTAAATTGTGGCTAAAAATGGAACATGTTATTGTTTTGTGAACAAGTTGGACTTGAGTATTTATGTTTCTGTTCACTACCACCTCAAAATGAAAGCATACCTGTCTGTTGAAACTGGAAGTTGCTATGTTTAGTTTTCCATTTGAATTTGTAATGATAGAACAGATGCAAAAATATTAGAAATCTGCAAATTTAAAACTAATGTTTACTGACACCCTGGATTAATGACAGTCCCTACAAGATGGTGTTGGGGTTTATATCTCCGTTTGTTGAACCACAACCATAAGTACTGTTTCTCTCTTTCCCTGTGGCTCTTTGCTTTCCCCCTTTCCATAAAAATAAAAAACAACAACACTTTATACAAGAACTCCAAAGGATTTTACTTGCACCATGTCTCCAAAGGATTTTACACCGCATGTGTTTCAGACAGCATGAATATCAGATGGAGGACTGTTGGTTCCCAATGTTTACCAAGTCGTGTGTGCGTTTTTGTTGTTTAGAGTAATTTCCTCTAATGAAAAGAGCTGATTGAGTTTCTTGTGTGCTACCCAGGTGACCTCCAGGAGTCGAGACAATGATCCCAATGACTATGTTGAACAAGACGGTAAGCTTAAAAGGGAACAATCCTAATTTTCAGCATTATCTCTGTTTTCGAGAAATAACACTAAGTAGCAATAACACTGAGAAAACGTCTGTGTGTCTCTGAAATGGCTCCCAAATTGCATGGAGAAGTTTCAGTCAGTGATGTCACCAATGGACAATCATTGAATTCAAAAACTCAATTACTGGTTTGTCAATAGGTTGCATTGTATAAGAAAATGCAAGTAACTACTACTTACAGCTGTGTTTTTTTTATACAATGCAGCCTATAAACAAACCTTTTGCCAGTGACATCATCAGCGGACACAATGTTGGTCATTTCAGAGACGTGCAGAAGACTTCAGTATAATTATTGATAATGGAGTGGTATTCCTCCAACATATAGAAATAATTTTGAAAATCACTATTGTTTCCCTTTAATTCTCACAGGGTGTTGATTAAAAATACAGGCTGTAAAAAAATTAATGCAAGTGATTTTTGGTCATTTTCTTATCTCAAGTATTTCATTCAACTATTATTACCTCTTTGCACCCGTTACCTACTTTTCCTGTGTACTTCTCTCTCGTTAACACCTGACTTGGTTCTCTCTCGGTTCTTCTTGCCCTCCATCTCCTCTACAGACATTTTGTTGGTGAAGCTTCGTAAGGGTCAGGAACTCCGGCTCAGAGCCTATGCAAAGAAGGGCTTCGGCAAGGAACATGCCAAGTGGAACCCCACCGCAGGGGTTTCCTTTGAGTATGACCCAGACAATGCGCTGAGACACACGGTGTACCCACGACCTGAGGAGTGGTGAGTCCCATTTGTTTATTAATGATGAAGATTGATTGTTAAATGCATCTCAAGCCAACCCACTTGTAAAACTGTTGGATTGATATTCCTGCTCTGCCCTTCACAGGCCAAAGAGTGAATACTCTGAGATTGAGGAGGATGAAGTACAAGCCCCTTATGACCCCAATGGAAAGCCAGAAAGGTCAGTAAATATCAGCTTTTTTCCTGTGGCATAAGTAATTTGACAATAACAGCGTATGAAGTAATTGGTTTCCTTTCAGGTTCTGTCAAGTGTTTTGTGGTGGTTCAGCATATCAGTTATTTATCCTGTGAATACATGATCTCTACCCTGACAGGTTCTACTACAATGTGGAGTCCTGTGGTTCCCTACGACCTGAGACCATTGTCATGTCAGCGCTAGCTGTGCTTAAGAAGAAACTTAGTGACTTGCAGACACAGCTAAGCCATGAGATTCAGACCGATGTTCTCACCATTAACTGAGGCCTCTCTTTTGAGGCTGGGGACTGTATTCAGCAAGGTTTTTATTTTATTTTTTTTATTTTTATGGGAGAGCTCTTTGAGAAACTTAGGTCAGATTGGTAAGATCATCCCTGCACTCTTCATTTTCGAACATCTTCTGTGAATCCTGGGCAGATGTCTGTATATGTCAGTATCTGGGTGCAGTATCAGTAGGAGTCCAATTGATGAGCTGCATTCTGTTGGGTGTTTCAAAATCCAAGATTTTTTTTTCCTTTTGCCCGATAACTGTAGAAATAGTTTTAATGTATTCTTGAGTTGGAATGAAAACAAAAATCCCAACTATGTTTAATTTCAAAAGTTATTAAAGATGTTTAAATTTCCAAGAATTATATAGTAAATGGACTTATCTTTATTCAGCGCTTTTCTACGTCTTGAGTTTTCAGGGTGACTTGGTAAGTCAGCTTCTTGAAATTCCTCCAGGTAGCCATCATTTTATCATCTTACTGTTATCTCAATTTTTTTTAAAACAGCTTACAACATGTTTGATTCAATGCTTGGATGTATGTCAATCCATGTATTTAGATGTGCCATGCACACGGTGCTGATCTTGGTTCTTATGCTATTTGGTGATAAAATCAGATCATTTTTCTTTTTCTTTATCTTAAGCTTTGCTTCAAAATGAAATGAATTTCACTTTGTTAGTGGTGAAATACTATGTAATAAAACAATCTTTTCTTTTTCAATAAAATAGTTTTGAAAGGAAGTAATTGTCCATTTAAATCACATTTGATCCAAATTTTAGGCACCGCTCATGCTTAGACTGAATTTAGTCTGCATTAGAAATGCTAAAGTATGAAAAAAATATTAGGGTAGATAAAATAAAGAAACTCGGGAGAAATGTATCAAACAAATTCCCTCCCAAAAAGAAGAAGCATAAAGAAAACACTGATTACTTCCATAATATCCACATTTGGAAGTCACACTACTTATTAGCACTAACACGATTTGTTCAATCTGACATCCCTGTGAGAATTTTCAAACTACCAAGCTGCTCTCAAACGACTTGAATGCTGTGTTTCCACTGAAGGCAAAATGGGATTTGTTTCTCAAAACTGATCGTTAGGGCCACACACTGTCTATACTGTCATTCCAAAGCGAACAGGATAGGGATCATTAACCTCTCCGCCTTGGTTGCTGTTGCAACAACATTGACGAGTTTATGAATGCTATTGGGATTAATTTGAACGACATGCATGTGTTCTCTTTACATATTGGCTACGGTTTAGAGTGCAGGAGTCCTCCATCATACCACGCGGTATCAATGATGTAGGGTTATACGTGTGTCCGTGTTTTGTGCTGCTATCAGGGCTGATGTGACACCAAAATCTATAACCCTTCAGATTATGTGACCCTGGTGTTAAAGCCCTTTATTTAGGCCATCCCAGATGCTATTCCTAATTTAACCCTTGTGTTTTGTTTGAAAGCTGTTTCTGTCATGTGTTTTCACTGATTAATTTTTACCCTCAATCCAACATTATTTTTACAACATCATAACTAACTTATTATGAATTCATAACCATACAATCCTGTTGTAATTTTATTTTCATAGCCCCACATATTACATAGCCCAACATATTACATCACATCTTTATAAGTTAAAAATGGGATTAATTTGCTCATTATATTCCCTATCGTGAAGACAGTGGATAATTGTGTCATCTGACCATAATGGACTTATAATGGCATACAATTCCTAAAATAAAGTTTTCAGAACTTTACATTATAAACTATAGTAACCCCTGCGGTGTTAGGGGTCAAAGTTGACCCATATAGATTTATGATCCACCCAGGGGAGCTGGATCACACACTGGACTGAGAGCTGAGGAGGAGATTCAGATGAATTAAACATATTCCTATTTTGTTTTAAATGTCCAGATGACCTGATGCAACCATTTTGACTTTGTTGACAACCTGGGTTATTAAGCCTGAAATTATGTTATGAACAAGGGTGTTTCTGTGTGTTTCTGTGTGATTCATATGCGTGAATCTCAGCATGCAATCGTTTGCGTGCTCCCTGCCGATGTATTTTGTGTGGCACGCCGTGCTGGTTTTTCTGTTCTTGTTGCAAGGGCAGGACTGGCACTGCTTCCTCTTACAGCCACTGGCACCCTCTGGCTTAGTCTCTGTGGAGGTTGCTGATGTGGTTGCAACCTGCAGCTCTCACAAAGTTGGCAGAGCTAGAGGTTCAGGGAAGCTACTGACATTGTTCAATGTGAGGATTCACTAGAGCTCTCCGGTGCTCCTCAATAAAGAGCCTCCTCTTGTTGAGCTTGCCGTCGTTCCACCCAGGATTTATTTCAGTCCACACCATGAACGCATTCTAGGCTAAGACATGAAGAATGTTATAAAAGACAGCCAATGGCCAACAGGCCATCTTCCTTTGGCAAGTGTACGTGCCAGTGACCTTGTCAAGGTTGTCGACTTCGCCTTTGTCCCTGTTGTGGTCCAAGGATAATATTTGGCTTTTTGTCCTCCATACTGCACACAGCAACATTCTTTTGGAGAGTTGACATCATGATGACATTTTTACTTTTCTTTGAATGGTATGACAACTTTGTGGTGGTCTCTGTAAATTCAAACTTCGTGGAGAGGGGGGCTCTGTCCTTTGTGTCTAGCAGTACTGGAGGAATCTCAGGTTTATTCTTCCTCACTGCTCTTGCCATAGTCAGTTTGTTCTCCAGCAGGTGGGGATGGGGGGAGCCAGGGGGATCGGGAGTACAAGTGCATAGTGCCAGAAAGTCGTTGTTCCAGTGGAGGAAGGGGGCGGGGTGTCCAAAGTCAAAGATGAATCTCGATTGAGTCAAATTTGACCCAACTTATAATTTTTTTAACGACCTTCATAATTGGCTAAAATGGTTAAGAATTCTTTAAAGTTTGTATAGCATTTGTGGAGGATATTATGAAGCCTTGTTCCAATGAAAACTAGATAGTACCCATTTATATAATTTTAACTCTAAATGGGTCACGGCAGACCCGAACTCAACGTAAGAGTTAAACCACGTCAAATCCACTTCTGATATAATCTGTGTCCAACCCCAAACCTAAATTTATCAATTTCAACTTTACGCTTAAAGTTAATCTTATCTAAACAGCTGTTTCCATTCTGAAAGAGTGTTTCGGTGAAAAGGTGACATAATACGACCGGTCACAGATTCTGGTTCTGCAACTGTGCGGGAGTCAACAAGAGTCGTGGTGATGCCGTAAACGAGTGCAAGTGACGTAAGACCCACCTGGAACCGGGTTCAGAACCAATCTGTAAATCCCAGAAAATTCCAATACAAATGAACGGAATCAACTTTTCTGTCAATTTTACATCTGGATGACCGAGCATGCATCAAGACGTAAATTATGTCTGATTTATAAGATTAACACAAAAGATCACTGTGTGGATCTTTTACCTGATTCTCACCTTTGAATTTGATCTTTAATCCAGCACATATAAGAGTTTTTAATGTACGTATCCTAGACTGTCCAACGTGTGATTTTAAGACATCGATCTCCATGTGAGAGCCAACCGATTTTTTTATTATGGAAGATAGACTTGAGCCGCCAGTGTGAATATTGTTTCTGATGCGGAGTCATTTTGCCTCCGTGTGGAGAAAATGGAGAATAGCACTGTAGCGTAATCTCAGGGCTCTATTTCCCATCCAGTTGTACATACTCCGTGTGGGGTCGTTGAGCTTCCCTGTGGAACGAGAACAGCGTGAACGAATATGAACAGAAAACATGGGCATCTTGACTTGTGAGTGTCATTTCAATATACGAGACAGAATACGTTGGTCTGTGGGAGGAGAATGAATGGAGGGGGGGTATTTAGCACTATTTGGAACACGGTAGGTCTCATTGTAAGAGATTCCTACAACGTGGATGATTTATGCACACGCCCCCCCTGAAAAAACAGACAAAACTCTCCACGTTGTCTCGTTTCTGTGTTTGTAACATTTCAAGGTTAGAGCTGGTTACCCTCGTTGCTCCTCACTGTGCTCATTATGACTAATGAGAAAGCAATCTAATAGACCCATTACAGGAAGTGATGTTGCTTAGTCACGTGTAGAAACTGAAGCCACATGCGGTTTATTCATCTTTTATATGACACTCAACGAAATTTCATTTTCTCGTCTGGCCTGTCAACAATCCATCCATCCATCGTCAACCGCTTATCCGAAATCGGGTCGTGGGGGAACTGGAGCCTATCTCCGTTATCGTAGGGCGAAAGGCGGGGTACCCCCTGTATAGGTCGCCAGTCTATTACAGGGCAGAGCAGTTAGGGGAATAGTGTCTTGCTCAAGTACTCCTCGACACGCTTCTCTGCAGGTGTGGGGATCTAACCTGCAGCCTTCAGATTGCCAGGGGACCGCCTTACCCACTGAGCCACTATGCCACATCCAATCAATCATAAACAACCATAGTATGACCCTGGTGAGCTATATTTATTATGTTTTTACTCACAGCTTGGGTTTGGATCCAACTGAGTCTGAGCTTTCCGTCTCTCCATTTTTGTGGATTTGCCTGTTTTCCTGTCAACACAGAATCCAAGATGAGGAGGAAGAACTCTCTTTACGGCTCTTCTTCAGATGGAGAACAAGACATGGGCCTTTCTCTTGATCCTCTAACGTCTGTCACTGGTTCATCTGAACAAGAACACCCCTGTGAAGATATGCTCTGGTAAATTCTCATCTCTACGTTTTAGTTGTAGCCTGCTAGTTTTAAGATGAACAGAGATTTATTTTACCTAAGCAAATAATCAGAAATATATCCATTCCCAAGTACCAGAACATACAATTAATTTGTCTCGGTATGTTGGAGCAAGAGGCAAAGATACATTTTTGGCCACTGAAATGGACAATGACTGTTAAGAAGTAAGAAACTGTTTGCAGCAATATACCTTTGCCACACTCTGGACAAGGCCCTAGTCCACCTTTGGTGTTCATCTTATCTGGGATACTTGTTGTTAATGAAAATCAGGACATCCATTATTCAGGAAATATTCACAGAAAAAGTTAAGTCAAGTCAAATCACTTTTTATTAGTATAGCCGGTTATCACAAATTACACATTTGCCTCAGTGGGCTTTATAATAACACAACATCTTATCCCTCACATCACATCAGGAACAATTCCACTTTAAAAGAAACATTAACAGGGAGAAAAAATATGAAGAAATCCCATGGAGAGCAACATAGGAGAGATCACTCTCTCAAGATGGATCGGCATGTAATGGATGTTGTAAAAGCAATGGTTTAACTTTCCATCATGCCCTCTATTAGATAGAACAATATCAACCATTGCTTGGTAGCTACATATAGATTTAGGCTGTTAAAGATCTATGTAATCAAGACACATAATAACAATAACTGCAAGTAATCTGTTTTTCCAGTTGCCACCATGTCCAGGACTCATTGCTTAGCTCTAACAGTCGCTTCACAGAATACAGAGGTATCCTCAATTGGATCATCATTCTCCTGGTGAGTGTTTCATCTCATCATGTCTCATTTTGTGGACAGCATCGCATCGTATGCGATCAAATGCTCACTGTCAGTAAAGGCTAATGAAATTTATAGAGTAGAGGAGACGGAGCAAACAAGTCCAGTGAAGCTTATAAAGGGAGAAAACACACACACATACATATATATATATATATATATATATATATATATACATATATATATATATTTGTATAT
>OMLC01101417.1:0-16001 GCA_900302585.1 Regalecus glesne | reverse complement strand
TTGGATTCAGGAGGTCCTCAAAGTGTTCCTTCCACCGTCCCATTACCTCCTCAGTTGAGCTCAACAGCGTCCCATCCTTACTATAAACAGCTTGGACAGTTCCCCGTTTTCCCCTCCTGAGGTGCCGGACGGTTTTCCGAAAGCGCTTTGGTGCTGACCTAAAGTCTTTCTCCATGGCTTCCCTGAACTCCTCCCACACTTGCTACTTTGCCTCTTTCACTACTGAGGCTGCCATCCTTCGGGCCTGTTTGTACCTTGCAACTGTCTCTGGAGTCTCCCAGGATAACTTATCCTGGAAGACCTCCTTCTTCAGTCGGACAGCTTCCCTAACTGCTAGTGTCCACCAGGGTGCTCGTGGGTTACCACCCTTTGAGGCACCTATGACCTTGAGACCACAGCTCATAGTTGCAGCTTCAGTAATGGAAGCTTTGAACATTGCCCACTCTGGTTCAATGTCCCCAACCTCTACAGGGATGTCAGAAAAGTTCTGCTGTAGGTGGGAGTTGAAGGTCTTCTTGACAGAGTCCTCCTCAGGTCTGTCCTGAGGCTTCCCTCTCCACCTGACCCATCTCACCACTAGATGGTGGTCAGTTGACAGCTCGGCTCCTCTCTTCACCCGGGTGTCCAAAATAAGTGGCATTAAATCACATGATACAATTACAAAATCTATCATTGATTTTTGCCCTAAGGTGCTCTGGTACCATATACACTTATGAGCATCCTTATGTTCAAACATAGTGTTTGTTATGGACAATCCATGACTAGCACAAAAGTCCAACAATAAAGCACCACTTGGGTTCAAATCAGGGAGGCCGTTCTTCCCAATCACACCCCTCTAAGTGTCTCCACCATTACCCACATGTGCATTGAAGTCTCCCAGTAAAATGATAGAGTCCCCTACAGGAGCCCCATTCAGGACTCCATCCATGGTCTCCAAAAAGGTTGAATACTCTGAAGTACTGTTTGGTGCATAGGCACAGACAACAGTCAGAGTTTTTCATCCCATAAAAGCGTAGGGACATGACTCTTTTATCTACAGGGTTAAATTCCAATACAGTGGCCCTCAGCCGGGGTCTTAAGAGAATCCCCACACCTGGGCAACTCCTGAATAATATAAAGTCCAACTCCTAACTAAGACCTTGGTTCCAAATCCGATGCTGTGAGTAGAGGTGAGCCCCACCAGATCTAATTGGTACCGTTCCACTTCCCGCACAAGCTCTGGCTCCTTAACCCCCAAGGAAGGGACATTCCACGTCCCTAATGCTAGCTTCTTTTGCTTGGTTCTGGATGTGGATGAAGCTGGCTTTGGCCCTCTGGAGACAATAAGTCAAGGTGTATTAGTTTAATTGTTTGTGTCACACAGTTACATTGTTGGTTCCAGTTGTTGTGTGACTATTGTCTATAAGGGTGGGGAGGCTGCAGTCCGCTCACACTGCAGATGTCTCCTGTATGACTGATGAGACGTTTCTCTCATCAAATGTTGTGTCAACATGAACTGATTCTACTTATTTACATTACAGGCATTTAGCAGACGCTCTTATCCAGAGCGACGTACAAGTGCATAGGATCAAAGTACAAAGGATACTGAAGCAAGACTAGAAGCTAGATAACAATCCTAGTGCCATCATAAGACCGTGACGCAACATCAACTAAGAAACATCAACCTAAAATAAACTAACAGGATTTAATGTGCCTAAACCAAGTACATCAAAATCAAGAAAAGGAATAGGGCTAAAACCAGGAGTTAGAGCTAGGACTGGATGGGGAGGAGTAAAGATACAGGTGGAGGAGATGAGTTTTTAATCTGCTCTTGAAGATGGTCAGGGTTTCTGCTGTTCTGACTGCCATGGAAAGGTCATTCCACCAGTGAGGAGCCAGGACAGACAGCTAAACGGTTATACAGTTCATACATTTATTTAGAGAACTGATGCACGGCTGCAGGTTATTGATATTGTAAACAAATGATAATGACTTTCTTTTCTTTTAACATGCACACACTTGCAAAGAAAGGGAGGGGTGTTGAATCCTTGTTAATGAGGACTTTCTTGAGGCGTTGGATAAATGTGACGATTCTACAACGTATCTGATCATGCGCTACAAGTGTCAGTCCAAGTTCCAAGTCATCCACCTATCCAGAGAAGACCATCTTCATAATTTGTCTCTTCCTTATCGATTCTGTTATCTCATTCTTGCCAAGCAATGTGATAATGAATCAGATGATTCATTATCACATTGGTAAGCTTGTATTGGAAGTGTTATCAGAGGAAAATAGAGCTGCTGCTCATCTTTCCTAATTCTGAAAGATATCAGTACAGAATCCATGTTTAAAACTACAACTAAATATTAATACGTTATGGTTTACACTTGGAATGGTGAAGACAAGTAGACATCAGGTGTGTAATGTTAGTCCTGGAGTATGGAACGGGTATTATGACCCATGTTAACCATATGATGTCAAAATACCCACACCAATACAAGCACATGTGAATATGAGTTTTGGGATTTGAATGCTGAGGCTGTGACTAAAATAAATCTTTATGAGCATTCAAATCAGAATGATGTCACTTCTTTTTACTATTCTTAATATGCATTGATATAAAAACATAATTTATGAAGATGTATTTAGAAACTATTTTCAAATTTTACTGATGTTATCGGAAGATTGGAAGTTTGATCCCTGGTTCAGCAAGAAAGCATGTCGAGGTGTCCATGAAAAGACAATGAACCCTTGACTGCATCACGAGCACCAGATGGTGGCACCTCACTGGTCCTATTCAATAGGATGGGTTAGAATGCAGAGCATTCCAAATTTCCCCTTATGGGACTGATCAGGGAATCCATTTTAATTATTTTACAAGTCATATAAAAAGCTAAACAGAGTTTATGAGAAATGTTGATGCCCTAATAAACACATCAAAGTTTACTTAACAACCAGTCACTCCGTTTAAACACTGTTGGGAGTAAACGTCATTAAGCCTTATTACATAGCCTGAAGCAACCCTAATTAATTCATGGTTTCTATTGGTGTGTGTCTAAGGATATGGGTATTTTGAGAGATCAAAATATTTGGTATCTTTCCAACTGAAACAGTATAAAGTTGCTGTATGACTTTTGATCATCAGTCTATCTGTAACTCCTCACAGTGCAGACAGGATGTTCTCTTTGGCATTGACCATCGTTACATGTAAGTCCACTTTTTTATTTCTAATCTCCTATTTTCTTGGAGTTTGTTGATGGGATCAATTTTCAACATTTCCAATCAGAAAGGATTATATTTTCCATAGAGGTCCAGAATTATTTATTTTTAACTTTATCCCCCCCCCAAGTATTCCATATTTAGAATAAGAAAAAAGGTATTTTTATAAACTTTAAATGAATTTATTCAGTCCTCTCCACACCTACATGTCTGCATAAGACAGACAGCATTTCAAGGATTGGTTTATATGAACACCATGTTCATTTGTAGTGCATCAGTATATTGACATATTCTGAGAAGAAACTTTATTTCCATTTCTATGTTTGGAGTTCTGTTGTCAATGAGGAGAGCTGATCTGATGAAATTCAATTGTTTGTCTTTCAGTGTTGACCAAGGATTGTTTGACACATCGAGACAGTATGTTTGATCTATTGATTTTTCAAGCACTGAATTTGAATTGTATGTGTGAATCTGGCTTCCTTTTGAAATGCTCCTTCCTGTTTTAGATGGATGGAGACACAGCAAACACACACTCCAGCAAATTCACAACACATTCACTTGTTACTGTTGACTGTGTGTAGCAGTTGCACCATAAGATAAATATGGTCATTGATCGAATAAGAGATTTTCAGAATGTTTGATTAGCTGACCCTAAAAAATAACAAATGCTAATGATTAATTCATCCTATATTCAACAGCTTCTTAATTATTCATCTCTTTTGTTTGTTTTTTCTTCCTCTCACTTTTCATTACTTTCTATTTTATTTAGTGTGCACTTAAATTTGTGTGCATTGATTCCATTGAAGTGCAATAATTTATTCTGATCCTTACCTAACAGTGGCACCCTTCCTCCTATCTGAGGCTTTCACACACCCTTCATCGGTCCATGTCCACCCCAACAACATAAAAGACAGACTTCATCTTAAATGTTATTGTTAATCATTCAGTATGCACACTTGATAACTAATCTATGTCATATGTTCTAGTTTATGCTGACATGGGTCAGTGGAAAATATTTGGACGGTTTTCGGGAGGACCTCAAAATGACTGGGCGACAATGGATCTGGGTAACAATTCCATCTGAGAGCCTCCCTTCTTGCTATTTTTCACACACACACACGCACGCACGTACGCACATACACACACACACACACACACACATAAATCCGTCCATCGTCAACTGCTTATCCAAAGTCGGGTCGTGGGGGAACTGGAGCCTTATCTCCGTTCTCATTGGATGAAAGGTGGGGTACACCCTGTATAGGTTGCCAGTTTATCACTGGTCAGAGATGTTAGGGGAACAGTGTCTTGCTCAAGGACACCTCAACACGCTTCTCCGCAGGTGTGGAGATCAAACCTGCAACCTTCCGACCACTCTACCACCAGAGCCATGGCGCCCCTTATACATATATACATATATGTTTATGTATATGTGTGTGTGTACGTGCACGTGTGTGCATGTGTGTGCATGTCTGTGCTTGTGGCTGTGTCTGTGTGTGTGTGTATACATAAAGAGAGCGAATCTTTACTTTTAAAATATTGTTCCAGATGTAGAGCCGCAGTTTGATGTCGCATGTCCTGGTTCATACACTGAACTAAGTTGCCGTAAGTTTTCCCTATTTTCAGTGTGTCTTTATTTTTTTTGTCGTGTTTTTAATTCCTGATAATCTCATTTTCGTCTCTAAAATCCCATCACTCTTTGGTCTCTACCTCTTTGGAACCATTCTAGTCAGTCATTTTCATCACATTTTATTTCAATATGTTTTCTGTGTATCTGCAGCTGATGGTCATTTGATAAATGTTGAGTCAGTAAAATCTGGTGAGGTGAGCCCTGAGATCTGTGCTGCCAGAAATAAAGAAGTGCCAAACATGGAGGACAAAGATATCCATCATCTCAACTTCCAAACATTTAGAATAAAGTAAGATCAAAAACTACTACTACTACTAATAGAACCACCACTAACTTTGGCTGCTCTCGTTATGAGGGCCCAAAATCCATTGTTTCCATCTCTTCCTGTCCTCTGCATCTTCCTCAATTAACCAGCCAGCAGCATGTTCTCCATCACGGTATCCATAAACCTCCCTTGTGGGCCTCTTATTTGTTGGGAACTCCATATTCAGCATCCTTCTCCCAGTATACCAACATCTCTCCTCTCCACACGTCCTAACCATCTCAATCTCACCTCTCTTGCTTAGTGCCCAAACCCTCCAAGCTGAACTGTCCCTCTGATATACTACTTTATAATCATGTCCTCCTTCAACACTATAAACAAATATCTCAGCATCTTACACTCTGCCACCCCCAGGTACACCTCCTGTCGCTTTTTCAGCCCTATTGTCTCCAAACTATACAACATAGCTGGTCTCACCACCATCTTGTAAACCTTCCCTTCTGATGTAACCACTCGTGACACTGTTCACCTACTAAACCCTACCTATAGCCTCTTCGTCACCCATCTGCTACTCTTCCTGTTACATTGAACAGTCAAAATGTAAGATGAGGAACAAATTAAAATGTAAATTTCTAAAAAAAACTACCTAGAAACTATGAATGTGTAAACTGACTGACAGCAAGAAGACCAAATGGAGATGACGGCTTATAAAACCCTGTCCTGATTGGCTGATGAGGAGTGGCGACACAGAACGTTCTCCATCTGGTTTAAAGCACCAAGGCTTGACACAGATTGGTCTTTTTCTACTATTAGTTTACGCACTGGTTCTGATGTTGAAATTGTTTGAACAAATCTTTAAAAAAATCTTTTAAATTAAAATCTCTCAGAGCTACAGTAAAGTAATATATTATCACGTTTTAATCCCCCCAAAAGCTGCTTATCTGCAGAAAGGGTCTCCTTTGGTCAGCCTGTTCCTCTTATCAGGAGTTGCCACAGAAGATTCTATAGTTTCCATCGGTATATAAGAACAAGTCCATTTACCATTTAAACAGTGAGAGCACAACACTGGTTGTGGCTGTTGTTAACCTGGGCCTCAACTCATTTAGTATGGTCTGGTCAATCTGCATTCTTGTTTAGCACATTTACCTCGGATTCCCTTCCTGACACAACCACTAACCCTGTGGATGGGGGCACATGTAAAGCACTGGCTGTTTACCCAGTATTCATGGACTTGAGACCATGCTTGTCAGCAAATCTGCAGGAAGGGTGCTTCTTTATTTGTGGAAACATTATAGACAATACTACAGACTTCTTCCATTAGTGAATTACAGTTTTCCTTTTCCCTTCTTTTCTTTGTCACTATGGTGATATCAACTTGTTCGTGAACATCTATTTATATGAATGGGTTGTTGAGGGAAGTTCCCTTCATGGGATTTTGACATATTATGACTTAAGAAGTACAGAATGACCCTGATGATTATCACAAAAAGAGGTGAATCAGTTCAACTGAATCAGAAGTTTATTTAGAAATGTTTCAACAGTCACCAGGTGATTTATTCAGTCACCCCTGATGATTAATTGTGTCGATTAATTCTTTCCAAACAAAATACAATATGAGGTTCAGGATATGTCGTTGAGGGTGGATACATATGGCATAAGTTTACTGTTGATATTTAAAGGGCTTAAATGGACTAGCACTGAACATATCAGCATGTCAGAGTAAAGTCCAATGAAGTAATAATGGACATGTATAACTAACATGATAACATTTATTTACCTCTAGATGTAATGGCTGGCAAACCTGCAGACTCCCCCAAGAAGCTCCCTTTTCATTGACTCAGCCGGATAAGGTGGATAGCTTCATTCAGGTCACCTATAGATGTTACAAGAGACACCCTGGTCAGTATTTGGTCCCTGCACACACCACATATGTAACTACTACAGCCTCACCTTTACTGTTAATGTCAGCAAATTGAAATGAGAGTAAATATGGTATATTCCGGAGAGAGAAAAAGTGATGCATTTTGCAGGAGAATAATGCAGAATACAGATAAAGTCTAGTTAGAGTTAAGGGTTATTTGCATACACGTGAATGAGAGATCTGATATACAGGTTTTGATCCTGGGCTTATGGTCAGAGGAGTAGTTGGGGATGAGTAGGAATGGATTTCACCTAACAGTACCAGTATATTTGTAAATGTGTGTATGTTGATGGTTATGTTGGGGTACCTAAAGGGGCCAACATCTAAACAAATCAAGTGTAACAGATCAAATATGACAAGTTGGGGTAAAAATATAGAGGATTTAAATTTGAAAGTTTCATCCGCCATTGTTTTTGCAGATCTACAAACCCTTGTGGCATGTGATGGAGAGACTGCCAAAATCAAGTGTGGTAAGAAAACATTTACATCCAATCTAAACAATGAGTATAAATGTTCTGTAAAAGTCTTGTTAAACTACAACTGACTATTCCCTACTTAAAGCAAATCTATCCCCAATACTGCAGGAGACCCAAAACTTCAAGATCCATTTCATGACCTATGATTACTACTCACTGATGACAGTAATAATGGATCTGTAAATGTCATCAATTCCTGTGTTACCACAACAAATGGGCTCCTGTTGTTAATCTGCAGTGTATTTTTAAAGAGTGCTTTTAAATAATCTGCGGCTTTTTTGAACAGAGTGCTTCCACCAACTTGAAATTAATTTTTTACAAATGGCCCTTTGTCTGTTGAGCACAGTATAGTGGTTTCATTGGGCGGTGAGATGGTTTAAAGGTCGAACCTGTTGTCTCTCAGAAAATGGTCCTTGGTTTGAATCCCATCCCAGGTCCTTCCTGTGTGTAGTTTATAAGTTCTCCCTGTGTGTGTGTGGGTTTCCTCAGTGTGCTCAGCTTTCCTCCCATAATCAACAAACAGCCAAGCAAGGACCACAGATTCAAAATTAGCTCAAGGCTATAATCTGGTGCATCAAATAGGGTAGTGATAATCTAAAACGCTGCACATGGTCCCTTAGAATAAACGATGATTGAGCTTCAAAAGACAATGGAGCAACGTTGAATGATTTTATTGGTGTTCTGTTCTTATTTCACTGATGAGAAACATAAACAGTTACAAGCACCATACAGATGAGTCAATAAGTAGATTAAGAGAACATGCCTCACTAAAAGATTGATAATATCATTTGAAAAGGAAAACCAAAGAGGAGGGTTATGAGTGTGATAAGGTAGGACACGTCTCTCTCTCCCTCTTCTCTCTCTCTCTCTCAGATATGGGGGTAATTATGATCAAAAGAGTCAACTACGTCTTGACACTGATACATGCACCACAACACCTGCAGCTGTAACCTGGTGGTCATCTCCTGTCGCTCCAGGGGTAGTGAGAGAGAGGTAGGAGTATAATGAAAATACTCACATTGAAATGGCTTCAAATGTGAGCAATATTTCAGCACCGAAGTCTTGTGTTTTCGAGTAATGCTGACCCTCTACACTCCACCAAGTGATCATTCCTCAAATGTCTCTATGCATTAAAGCCAAAGCGATTAAATATTTGTTAACTTGTGTTCTGGTAACTCCAGCATATAAATTCTCACTAAAGTGTTGAGTATCACTGTAGAAGTGTCAGATAATTGTCATAATTGCTGCTGGGGAGCTCAAATGCCACCAGAATTAGTCTTTTTGCAGTCATTTGTGTCCATTGTCACATCTGGATGTGACTGAGCAGGGTTCAGTTCCTCATACAATAGTTATTCAATGATTGGTCTTCAGCCCTTGGTTTGTCAGAAGCTTTGTAATTTCATTTAGAGAAGTTTATTGATGGTTTAATCAAATTAAATTGACTTTCTTTTTACACACATACACACAGCTGTGATAACAGGGAGGAGTGTGAAATCCCTGTCAGTGAGGACTTTCTCGGCCAAGTGAAGAAATGTGATGATTGTCCAAAGTATCTGATCATGCACTACAAGTGTCTGTCCTGAAATCCAAGACCTCTCTGTCAGTACTTCCTGTGAGTATCAAACTACATCCTCAGACATGGACTCACCCTTAGGTAGTTATGTGAAGCCTGAATATGTTCTGTCATGTTTTGCAGATTTGTGTCTGACAACAGCTGTCCAGAGAAGAGTGTCTTCATAATCTGTCTCCTCCGTTTCTTTTCTGCCATCTTATTCATCTTGTTCATTATAACGTAAGCAAGCCTGTGTTGGAATTGTTATCAGAAGTGTATCATGTATCAAACTACAGCTAAATATGAATACTTTATGGTTTACACGTGGAATGCTGAAGACAAGTAGACATCAGGTGTGTAATGTTAGTCCTGGTGTATGTAACAGGTATTGTGACCCATGTTAACCAGATGTCCAAAACTACCAAAATACCCACACCAATACAAGCACATGTGAATGAGTTTTGGGGTTCTGTGGCTAAGACTGTGACTATAATAAATCGTTATGAGCATTCAAATCAGAATAATGTCCTGTCTTTTGGAACAGTTTCTGTTAGTAGAATTGAAAAATCTTTTTGACAGGTATCAGACATATCCTACTCCCTCAGCAGAGCACAATTGCTCAAACATTATCTGCACAAGGACACATTCCTGTTCCCTCATCCAGAACACATTGCTCAAACTTTATCTGCACAAGGATCCATTTTGTCACAAACCTCGTACATGTATTTTCAATAACATCTGGTGTGAAGGACGCACCCGCCCAGATGCACACACACACACACACACATGTAGACTAGACAGACAACTCCCAACTTATATACTATAAATAAAGGCTACAAGGGGCAGCTCATTGGAAGTGTTAACTCTCGAGCACAGTGTAAAGAGCTGAGCTGTGGTGAGCTGATTCCCCTTGCTGGCAAGTAAAAGAGCGTGTGGCTCCGTGTCATTCCTGGTTCCAGTCTCCAGTTCTTCACAGTAGTGTTAGGGTGAAAACCCCTAACAGTTTCCATATTCCATCTTCAGACACCAGTCTACACTGGAGTCAAATCTAATGTTAGCAAGGAGTTGAGACTTTTTTTCAAAATTTGTCAAGGCTCCAAAACATTGTTGTTAGGTTTCTGTTCAAAAGAAAGTTTCTCAGTCACTACTCAGGAAAGCACAGAGACACTATGTCACTGTGGGAGTTTCAGCATTGTTGCATTAATGATTGAAGAGAATTTAGTTAGAGAAGAAATGTTCAATGATCAAATTCAAACTATATTGAGAAACTATCCTGACCCTCACACAGGGTTGGAGGTCTTTTTTGTCTTTTTTTTAAAGTCTATGGTCAAGGTTTTGTCTCTTAGTTACTTTGTCCATTCGGTCCATGGTGAGAGGAGGCTACAAGTAGAAACATAACTTTTCATCATTCGCAAATACTTTCTTGCATGGCGCAGGCTTTCAAGAACATAATGTGTTCTTCCATCAACACATATGGAAATAGAGTGGAAACACAAATTGATTCTCCTATAAAGTGGACATGCGAGTCAAAGAAAAGTGCCTTAAAAGATATTGAGTTTCATGTTTTCAAACAATAATTCTGTCATAAAGATTCCTCCTTATGTGATTGTGCAACTTTTATAATGCTTTGAAAAAAAAGGAAAATGATTAATATAATTGTACTTAGCAAATATTTTTATATTTTTATGATGAAAGTCATTTTGAAATAAATAAACAGTTTCACAGAATATTTTATGCCCTATCAAGGTATTATGATATACATTTGCCTAAGAACTTCTTATCCTGTTTCAACAGGGTTGGGATTAAATAATATCAATAAGCCTCATCACCTAGCCCAAAGCAACCCTAATATATTCATGGTTATTAATTGCGTGTGTCTAAGCATACGGACAAAATCACCATATCATTTTGAGAAATCATACTATTGGTTATCTTATCAAATGAAATGGTATAAATATTGCTGGTAGGACTTTTGGTCATCTCTTCATATACAACTCCTTCCAGTGCAAACATGATATTCTCTTTGGTGCTGACCACCATTCACTGTAAGTCCACTTTCTGTTTCTAATATTTTCTCTATTTTCTTGGCGTTTGTTGATGGGATCGAACATCAAAATGTTCGATCTAAACCCATTATATTTTCTTTCAATGTCCAACATTATAACTTTTTAACTCTAAATTCTTCGTTATACACTTCTAATACATTTATTTAGCGCTTTCCAAGCCTGCATGACTGCAATAATAAGATAGCTTTTGAAGGAGGGGTGCAAATAAATACCATGTTTATTTTTAGTGCATCAATATATTGACATATTCTGCAAATCAACATTTCTCCATTTCTGTCCTTAAAGTTTGATTGTTAATAAAGAAAGCTAATCTGATCAAATTTAATTGTCTTTAAGTGTTGGCGGAGACGTGTATGGCACAACAAGTGGGAGGTTTGACACATTCATTCCGTTGAAGTAATACATTTTAATTCTATGTGTGAATCTGGCTTCCTTTTCCCATTATCCTTCCTGTTGTAGATAGATTGGTACAGACTGATGATACACATACATTCCAACACAAACATAACACATTTACTTGTTAATGTCATCGGTCTTTGCACTACGAGATAACTATGGTCACTAATAAGTTACAAGATTTTAATTTTTTGATTAACTTACCCTCAAAAATACAAAATAGTTCATTCATCCATCGTAAACTGCTTATCTGAAATCGGGTCGTGGACAAAATAATTAATGCAAGTTAAATCTGAATATGATTATTTGTTATTTGTATTCATTCAATATCCACACTTACAAACCAATCTCTTGATTTTTGACCCTAGTTTCCAGTGCCTTGGCCTCCAATGATACTGAAGCAGGGAAAACAATATATCCTGAAGACATAATGAAAATCTATTATGAGTTGTCAATTCATTTGAGAACCTTTCCTTCCTAAAACTATTGACTATTGATCTTTCTTTTTTCCTGTTTTTGCACACAAACATACACATGCACACACACACGCACACACACACACATATGTATGTACATATGTACTTGTATATATGTATGTATGTATGTATATATATATATATATATATATGTACAGTTGAAATCTAAATTATTCAACCCCTACTGCAAATCAGGTTTATTAGTCAAATGTACAAACTGGCAGCTGTTTACAAAAACCAAACAAGAACATTTTAAATAACTCAACAGAACTAATATTACAAGTGGCTTCTCCAAATTCCGCACAAAATGGTACTTTTAATAACTACTGCAGTCTCAAATGATTCAACCCCCTGAATAGAATCCCTAATAAGAGACACTTTTGTAAATCAGGTGTGGTCACAAGCACACCAGATGCAACCAATCAAGGGCTTCATTAGTTGCACCAGGTGTGCTTGAGATAGAGGGCCTCAAACATCTGGACTGTTGACTGTGACATTTCCTTGTATGTTAGAAAAATGACATATATCAAAGATGATTGTTTGAGGGGGTTACATAATTTTGAGACTGCAGTAGTCATTAAAAGCAGCATTTTTTGTTGAATTTGGAAAAACCACCTGTAATATTAGCTGTGTTGAACTATTTAAAATATTTGATTTCGTGGGATAACTCAGTGGGTAGAGTGGTCCTCTAGCTATCGGAAGGTTACAAGATCGATCCCCGGTCCTGTATATAGCATGTCAAGGTGTCCTTGAGCAAGCCACTGAACCCCTAACTGCTCACTTGATGTATGTCGCTCTGGATTAGAGCGTCTGCTAAATGCCTATAATGTAATGTCATTTAATTTATCCATCCATCCATCCATCGTCAACCGCTTATCTGGTGTCGGGTCGCGGAGGTAGCAGATTTCAGCCGGGACCTCCAAGCTTTCCTTTCCCTTGCAACATCCACTAGCTCTGATTGGGGGATCTCAAGGCGTTCCCAGGCCAGTGTGGAGATATAATCCCTCCATCTGGTCCTCGGTCTACCCCGTGGCCTTCTCCCAGCTGGACGTGCCTGAAAAACCTTTTTTGGGAGGTGATCAGGTGGCATCCTTACTAGATGTCCGAACTGGCTCCTTTCTATTTGTAGGACCAGCGGCTCTACTCCGAGTCCCTCACGTATGTCTGAGCTTCTCACCCTATCTCTAAGGGAGACACCAGACACCCTCCTAAGAAACCTCATCTCCACTTCATATTATGTCCTCCCATATTATTGTATGAGAAGTTAGTTTGTGAGTCAGTCCATCCTCTGCACATCCATCACTGTTTAGTTTGGATTGGCCACCAGACAGGATGGGGACAGACTTCAATAGAGAGTCAGGTCTGTAGAGAAAGTCACTGGTATCAACCTGCCCTCCATTAAAGACTTCCTCATCTCCAGAGTCAGAGGACAGGCAGGCAGCCTCAATACAGACCATCACACCCTGCTCACAACCTGTTCCTCCTCCTCCCCTCTTGGGGGCGCTACAGAGCACTGCACACGACCACAACCACATATAAACATAGTTTCTCTCCACTGGCTGTCATTCACACGAATGCTCAACATTGCCACGGCCCGACCATACATCTTGTATATACACTGTACGTGGTACATGTCCCTCTACCTCAGGAATGTGTGTCAGTAACCTACGAACATTTATTTCAGCATCTCTGATACATCCTCTGCACCATTGTGTTGTCATTCTCTATGAAGTACCTGTGAGAGCCATGAAACCAGAGCCACACTCCACGTGTGTAAAAACCCACATGGCCAATAACCTGATTCTTATTAACTTTCACCTGATTCGTTTCAATGCAGAACCTGTGTAAATGGAACCACGATTGACTCCTTGGTCCACCTCTGGCATGGGGACCGCATCTTATGGGGCAACAACCACTTTTTCAGGTAGGAGTCCTTTAATGTTGTAGTCTTCATTTACCAAACTTCCAAAGAAACACCGTCTGACTGCAAGGTCTGTTTCTGTGGCAGGATCAACCTACCGAAGCGCAAGCGGCGGGACCGCTTGAAGGACCTAGAGAGGGCCTCGCCCAGAGAGAGCTTTGTCGAGGCTGATGTGGAGACCGCCAGCGAGGCCTCCTCCGAGCAGGACTACAGCTACGAGTTTGCCCAGATGGAGGTCATCATGAAGACCCTGGGGAACAATGGTAGGATGAGATCATCTGCTGCCTGTGCTGGCCATGCTAGTAAGCTACTGTGTAAAAGTAATAGTAGTATATAATCTCTCTGATCAGGACCAAGTCAACAGAAAGGTTCCAAAAAAATGGAGAGCCCACTCAATAATGTGGATTGTCCCACCAAGATAGATTTCTGTTGTCAAAGCTTCAACTTGAAATGTTGTACCTTGACCCTATGCACTTGTTGTACGTTGCTCTGGATACGAGCGTCTGCTAAATGCCTGTAATGTCATGTCATGTCATGTCATGTCATGTCATGAATTGTAAATAACTCTCAAGTCATGTACTTGGGTCTGATTCTCATGAGCGACAGGGGACTTGTGACAATATGCAAATGAATAAGTTACGGATAAGAAAAGTTGAATGCAAATGTCCAAAATGTAAGAAAATCTTAAATTTTGCTAAAAAGTTTCTCTCCTCTCTTGAGTTGGGAATAAATGAATGTGTCAATGGAGTCAATATGACAAAATATGATGGTAGAGGATTTTTTCAGATTTCTCCAGTGAATCAACCTGTTTATGTTCTCCACAAAGGGGATATGGAGCATGGAAACGGGCCTGGTTTGCATCCTAATTCTCTCAATATTTGCCTCACATTTTAGTGTAACATTTGAACTTTTCAAAGGATTTCATGCAGGAGCGTGTCCTGCCAGTGAGTGTGAAAACGAGGGTTTTATCTAATGAAGGGAGTGGGTGTGTGTCATGTCCACAGACCCCATGCAGAATGTGGTGCAGGTGCTGGAGAAGCAGTACCTGGAAGAGAAGAGGACAGCGCTGGAGGAGCAGAGGCTCATGTATGAACGGGAGCTGGAGTCGCTTCGGCAGCAGCTGTCACCTGAGAAAACATCCCAGCACCACCGCAGTAACAGCGACCGCCTCACTTTCCCCATGCACACATCCCACAGTAAGCTACGTCTCTGGACAGAGGAGAGGTGAGGCATGGCCACCCACACCTACACTCATCACACATGCACGTATATGTACTACAAGATGGGAACCTTTAAACACTAACTCAACCCTTGAGACCATTTCAGTGAGTTTAGGAACATCGACAGGTTAAAAAGTCAAGTCAAAGTTGAAAACATGGCAGACTGGTCCTGGTGTTCTGTTGCTGGCATAGCAGGATGAGCACAGCTCCAGATACCAACATTTATGATGCATCTGTTGGATGTGGGTTTGCCAAAGAACCAGCATTGACCGAGCTATCGACTACTCTTAGTACAGGTTCTGTCCATCTGTCCAATCGGATCTGCAGCACAGCTCGGGAGGCAGAGCTGTCATCTAACACCACAAGATTGGAGGTTTGATCCCCAGTTCCTGCAGAAAGCGTGTCAACGTGTCCTTGAGCAAGACACTGAACCCCCTAACTGCTTGGGACAATAGATGAAAATTAGCCTGGTGGCTAAATCTGGAGTATTTACATTCTAAATGTTCATTCATATGCACTGTTCCTATAGAGAAGGTCATTATTATTATCAGTAAACGGACCGAGTGTTCTGCTGATGTTCTAAGATACATATCAAAAGTGCTAAAACAGTGACCTTTGGTGCATATAGCATAAAGGATCGAGATATATATGCAAAGTTTGGAATTTGCTGCATAGTCAAAGTTCAGGAAGTCTATGGTTGTGAATTAAAGATGTAATGGGGGATGATATCTTTATATGAGCCCAAAAGAAAGAAAGTATTAAACTATACGCTGTGAGGCACCGTATTTAGAACAAGTTGCAGCAACACAGCAAGACATCTGACCAGACTAACATCTTCAACACAGATCAGACTGAATGAATGAGCACTTTATACTCTGCTATTTT
>OMLC01101416.1:0-11419 GCA_900302585.1 Regalecus glesne | reverse complement strand
CCTCCATGCCTCCACAGGGATGTGTTCTGGACCAATCACCTTTCACTCCTCATCCTCATCATGGCTGTCCTCACCTCCTCCATGATGATCCACTGTCTCCACATCATCAACCTTCTCTCTCTCTCTCTCTCTCTCTCTCTCTCTCTCTCTCCCGCCCCCTCTCTCTCTCTCTCTCTCTCTTCCTCCCCCTCTCTCTCTCTCTCTCTCTCTCTCTCTCTCTCTCTCTCTCTCTCTCTCTCTCTCTCTCTCTCTCTCTCTCTCTCTCTCTCTCTCTCTCTCTCTCTCTCTCTCTCCCTTTCTTTCTCTCTGTTTCCTTCTCCGTACCCTCTATACTTCACTGTTATGTTTCTCCTTTGGTTTCTCAACTCCTCTCTCTGCAGTCATCAGAAATGTGTGTATATTTGTATACTGCTCTGTAAACTGATGTAAATGTTTGCGTTCCACTACCACTGTGATATGCTTCTTGAGGTAGCGGAGGGAAGACGAAGAGTATGTACTTATATGTGCGGGTGCAAAAGACGATTTTTTTTTGTTTTCCTTTTCTTAAACAGTGAATGCAGGAGCCGGAGAGTTCTTTCAAAAGGAGTCACTCACTACAAAGAATGCACTTTCTATATCTCTATATGTCATGGCTGCATCACAGGGTCTATGTCTCATCGGCCTCTACCATTGCTGTTCAAAATATCAGGTAAAAAGCATTTGCCGTCTCATTTTCTAAAGATTTGTGTACAGTCTACAAATATATTTAAACATAGAAGAATATATATAAATCTATTTACGTTTTGTGTCATAGATATAATGTAAAGTATGATGTATTCTATGCCAAGGTTTTGCAGTATCCCCCTCTTCACCCTGTTGATGCAGGGTGTTAGTAGTTGAACAGCTAGGAGTCAAAGAACAACCACCATCAACTTGACGGACAGTCTCCAACAGTTGGTATCACGGCTGACTGGTCACATCACCCATGGATTTTCTCCTGGTGGTGTGTTGCATGAGAAAAGGCCCAGGACTGATTGATTGGACAGGGTAATATTGTGGATCAACTATATTGTCTTTTTTTTCTTCCTCTTCGTCTACTTTCTCTCACAATCGCAAAATAATTAGACTTGTAGCGCATGATACATGCAAAAGCACTGTTTAAAATGTATTTTTATCCATGTGTTCATAAATTCAAAAGTATTCTTGATTTTTCACATTCAATGATGTTTGAAGACACACACTGTACAATAAACGAGGGAGGTATTCTTGCTACTCATTGTTTGATCTCATGCAGGTTATCTTTAAAGGTTTTGGTGGCTGTATGGATCTTTGCAGAGGAGATGGTAACATTTTTAAAGAGGCATCAGGCTTGGGTCTTTCAGCTAGGACACAGTATGAACTACGAAATCACAGCTGCTTCTGAAGTAATAGCTATTTGACATTACCTCTGGGCATAAGGTTTATACTTGGTGGTTATAGGCCCCCATGCTGAAGGGTCTGTTAAGTTTGTGAATCTCAGATGAATCATTTCATCTGCAATACCAGGCCAAGAACTCAACAGCGCCTCCCAGTGTCATATCCCGGGAGACATGAGTAGCACCTGCTGCATCTGGCACCGTCTGCACTTACTCTGTATTTAGTATAGTTTACTGTTATTTCAACGTGTTTACCAGTTCTTCATCGATATCACATCATTACAAAATAAATCTTACCCAAGATACACTGTATAGTTAATGTTTAGTTTAGTTTTTTTTAATTTGTTTTAGTTTTTTGTGGTTAGTAAATTTGAGAGCACCACAAAGATACTAAATGATGCAAGCACTTTCCCTGTGCCTCCCAACCCTCTCTTTGGTAATGGACTGGTGATAGTGGTATTCCTACACACACATACAGCTGTAGAAGTGTGGGAATACAGTTTTAGTCTGCAGACCTTTCTCTGTTTCTCATCTCTGGTGTCGATCTTTTCTTTTCTCCAACTGCTGCTCTGCTGAGCAGGTGACATACTGTAGATTTGGAAGTGTGAGTTATGATTTGCAGGCACAGACTGTGTTATTCCTCCCAGATCTCTGTGTGTGTAGACCTGCAGAAACAGGCCGAAAAGGGAGATTCCACTGTGTGTTCTTTCAGGGGTGTACACCTCACGGTACATTGCACAGGTGTGTAAGATGTAAGTTGCACTGCGACATTAAAAAAGGAACATATTGCTCTTTTTCAAGGATAATATTAGCTTACTGTTATTCTGTACATTAAACTGACTAAAGATGATACTAAAAAGAAAGAAATTACATTTATTCTTCCTAAAGTAGCCTTTTTTGGTTTCATATATATGAATATATATTACAAAAATACAGATTGTAAACTTAAGTTGTTAAACTTTGACTTCAATAAACTGAATCCTCTGCACTATGACCCATGTTTCATTTATATTAAGCATACACCTTGATTTTGAACAAAGTAGTATAATAAAAGGTACAACCTATCACTATAGTTTAATGGTCAAATTGATGATCGTACCGATTGAGAGCAACATAGAGATTACTTCCTTTCTAACTCCCAAACTGTTGTAAATAGAATGTCCATTTCAACAGAGCGCTCGCAAAGTCTCACTGACTGACTTATTTCTGCATGTCGCAACCAGTTATTTCAACATGCATCTTAATGATCGGATTTGTTTTCAAACTAAAAACTCATTATTTCAAAGACACTCATGGTGAATAAACGTAATTCAAATCATGACTAGTTGAGACCATCTTTTCTGAGTTGCTAAGAGTTGAGCAAGTCGTGATGTTGTGGTGAAGTACCATTCCTGCTCATAAGGGGCAGTAAAAAGTCTTACAACTAACACTAACGTTTGAAGCGTCATCCAAATTCCATAGAAGAAGAGAAGCATCGTCATGGCGGCCAAGGTGAATACATGACATATCACTAACAAAGTTTGGCTTTATGAAACATCTCTATTTACGTGCACTTACATGTTTATTATTCATATAGAACTATTTCTAGAGCTATAATTGTGAACATGAGTGAACCGCCATTTTCGTTTACTGCTCCGATGCAGAACTATAGCTTTGCTATCGAGGTTATTACTATTAGCCAAGTAGAAGTTCACTTTCTCATTAAACTACTAATTTCACACGTCTCTGTCCGTCGTTGTAGTCTAGAAGTAATTGCTACCTAAGCATTAAAATTAATCCAAAACGTAAAACCTACACCAACGCTTTAAAACTGCCATAGCTAACAACTAATCGGAACACATGATTTAATTCAATGTTTCACTTAGCACATGGCGTTCTTATCGTTGTATGTTAATGATCAACTGCTATTCGTGAATACTTCTTCTTACTATGATATAGTCGATAATAAGGGGATATTCCTGAATCGTTTTTGAGATTTTTGTGATTTCTTGCTGTATCTAATTTGAAGATGGAAGTCTTTGCCTTATACAAAAGCTGGCAACAAGTGTTTACATAAGCAATACATGTTCTTGTCCAGGTGGTGATGGTGGCCGTCCCGACGGTGCTGGGCATTGCTTCTATCCATGTGTGTAAAGACAATGAACCTCCAATTGATGGGCTGATAGGTCGTGAAAAGGTATGGTATAAGTCGAGGGTCATTTTTGACATACCATCTTGTCTTTGTCACACACAACAGATATACTTCAAATTTGTACAAATTAATTAGAGACTTAATTTCTCTCCATAGCTGTCCATCTACAACCCTTTGCCACAGTCTCCTCGGTTTCGGTTTGTTGCAGAGAAGCCCGGAGCACTACAGAGTGGCTTTACTGACCTGAGGGAGAGCGCACTGCCTTATTTCTGGGCTTTACAGGTCATTGCAAAGTTGTTCCCCACACAGAACATTGCATTTCTATACAGATAAAGTGCATGCCTTCAAGTTGGGTGTTGTGAATTAAATCTCACTGTAGAGTCAAGAAAGATAATCTGTCCTTAATCCCCATGCTCGAGTAAATTTGGACATTTATTGTAAAGTTCATTGAGTGATTACTAGACTAGTTAAGGGCTATATATATAAATGAGTCCATTACTACACATATGCTCAAGTTATTTCTATTCTTTACCCTAATATTACCTAGGTGTATTGTCTGTCATTGCAAATATGATAATATTTTGATGAACTCATCTTATTTAAATTGTGAAAAAAGGAATGCAAACATGTAAGAGCTTTGAAATTGTGAATCAAGTTTATTTTGTATTTCTTCGCAGTTTTTTGTTATATATTATTTTTCTTTGTGGTTAAAAAGCACAGCATCTGCGTTCATACTGCAGATGTTATATGAAGGTGTAATTTTGCCTATGGTAAAGTTACACAGTCAGACGGGAAGTAACTTTGTTATTGTGGTCGAGCATTACAACTCTCAAGTTTGCTGCCTTTATGTTTGACATGTTGCTGTCAATGATGAAAACTTGCGGATATCAAATGCATATTTTTGATCTTTTTTTTCTTCTTCAGGATGCCTGTGTTTCTGTGAAAAATGGAAGCATTAACTTGTACCATGCTGGTGAAGGTTAGTCAAGTGTGGGTTACCATAGGTAATTCTCATAGAGAAAGCTATCCTTACCAGTGCTGAATACCAAGTTTGTTTGTTTTTTCCTTTTATGAGACATTATGATTGGATGTGATAGAAACTGCAACTGAAAGAAAATGAAATACTCTTCCCCCAAAATAATTTGTTCAACATAATTGAAAGACCCATATGGATGATATTATAGGTGAATGACAAGACATATTTGCACCTCTGGGTTGTGATACACTGAGCCAGTAGACTTTGCAGCATTCTCAGAAAATTCACGTAATTTGCAAGTAGGCTTATCCATCATTCGAGTGAGGGAAGGAATCACATGAGTGAAGGAAAGGGCATGCATGTGCATCATAGCACTGTAAACCTATTTTATCAAAGTATAGTCCAAGTCTATTTTATTGTTAGGTGTACAATACATTGAAATTCTTGTCCCCTGGCTTTCTCTGCCTTAACGCAAAGGACACAAGGACAAAGGACATACCCAAATGTAAAATAATACAGTACATAATGGCACAATAATGTAAAGTGGATGGGCCAGCTGTTCAGCAATCTGACTGCCTGTGGAATTAAGCTATTACTGAGATGGGTAGTGTGTGATCTGATGCTCCGGTAACCTTTTTAGATGGAAGGAGTGGGAACAGAACATGAGCAGGGTGCCTGGTATCCTTAATGATGTTTTAGAGTTCCCTTTTGCTGCGAGTGGTGTACATATTTTGAAATTGCTACATTTAGTAGCTACACGCCAATGACTTTTGTTGCTGTCTTTACAATCCTTTGAAGCAGTCTCCAGTCCTGAGCATTCAGGTTTTGAAACTACATTGTGATACAGGCTGTTAAGACACTCTCAATGGTACTATGATAAAAGTTCATTAGAGTTTTGGCCCTCGTACTATAAAACGCTCAAGATGTCTCAGAAAATACTTTCCTTGCTGTGCCTTTTTAAAGATGCAATGGTTGTTGATAGACCATGTGAGGTTGTCTGTGATTTTTAAGCCAGTAAATTTAAAATTGTTCATAATTTTATCATGTGACCCATTGATGGAAATGCAGGTGGGTAGTAGGTGGAGAGGAGAGATGGGTTAGTAGGATGTGAAGTTGGTTTTGTGTTGTGCCTGGAGAGGTTGGGGTGTGTGAACAAGTACTTATCAAACCTGCAGTAAAACCTATTTAGATAATTAGCCAGTTGATTGTACTCTGTGGTGTGTGTGTGTGTGTGGGGGGGGTAGTCTCCCGTAGTTGGTAAGGTCTTTCAAACTTCTCCAGACTGATGCTGAGTTGTTGGCAGAAAAAACTGTTTCAATTTTTCAGTGGCATCTTTTTGCGATTATGATCTTCTTTGTGAGTGTATTGCTTGGTTGTACTAGATCCTATCTCCATTCCTGTAGGCTTCTTCTTTAGCCTGATCAAGCTGCCTGAGTTTTTCTGTGAACCAGGACTTATTGCTGTGAGTACAGAAAGTTTTAGTGGGCACACATGTCTCCATAAAAGCTGAGTTAAGATTTTACAGTGTCAGTAAGTTCATCCAAGTCTCCGAAGATACTGCCTCAAAAATATTCCAACCAGTGCAATCAAGGCAGACCTGGAGCTCCAGTTTTGACTATTTGGTCTATTTCCTCAGTTTTGACCACAGGCTTTGCAGATTTTAGTTTCTACCTATAGGTTGGGATACGATGAATCAGAAGGCGATCAGAGAGTTCCAAGACTACATAGGGGACAGAGTGATTGGTGTTCTTAAATATTTTGGAGCAATGATCGAGAATGGCTTTGTCTCTGGTGGAACAATTAACATGCTGTCTGTATTTTGGCAGTTCATGGCTGAGGTTTGGTCTTAAAATCCCCAAGGACAATGAGAAGGGAATCAGGATATTTGAGCTCCATGTTTGTAATTTCATCAGCCAGGTTTTTTAAGGCCTCTTTAACACAGGGATAGGGTGGGAAATAGACACCGACCTGAATAAATGATGAAAATTCCTTCAGTGAATAGAATAGTTTGCAGTCAAGGAAAAAGGACTCTAAAGGAGGGCTGCATAATCTCTTCAACACTGTGACATCCATACACCAACCTTCGTTTTTGTGGAAGCCCATGCCGCCTCCTTGTTTTTTCCCTTAGTAGTTCCATTTTGTGGTCTGTTCAAAGGAATTGAACTGCAGTAGATGAAATGTACCGTCTGGTATGTGCTTACTAAGCCAGGTTTCAGTGTAGCACAGAGTAGCTGGTCTGGAAAATTCCAAGTTTTTTTTTCCATTTTGGAATAGGAGTTTGTCCATCTTGTTGGCCAGAGAGCAGACATTAATCAAGTGGATTGACAGTAGCGTGGTTCTAAATCCCTGCTGTCGCAGTTTAACGAGCACTCTGACCCACTTATCCTGTCGGCATCTTCACTATAGTCTGCAGAGCCTTGCATCAGCCAAAAGCTTGGTGAGACTTTCGTTGGGACATTTGGTTAAAGTCAGAAGAAAAAGTCTGTTCAGTTTGTCTAGTGGACAGTTGGAGGCTTAAAAGTTCTCTGCTGTCTGTGGTCAAGGAGTGGACATGGGAAATTAAACAAAAACAGAAAAAGTAACTGAGCACAGAACCAAGGCTACAGTCTGTGGTGTCATCTTGACTGTTTTTTGTGAGAGGACATCATCTACACAGTTGTTGGAACAGTTGGTGAACTGTAATGGGTCGTGGGTAGCTGGAATTTTACATATGTATATAATATTTAATATAACAAGGATTTCCAAACACTTCATAATAACAGGTCAAAGCAACAGGCCAGTAATCATTAAGGCAAGAGACAAATGTTTCCTTATGTACAGGCACAATAGTGGTTTTCTTAAAACACAGTGGAACCACACATAATGACAGGGACAGGTTAGAAACGTATGTGAAATCCTGCGATAGCTGAGTGTAAGAGGTCTTGAGGACACGGGAAGGGATGCCCTCTGGGCGTCGTGCTTTACAAGTTTTAACCCTTTTAAAGTTTTATTCACATCAGCCTGTGTCACCTGTAGATCGACTTCATCGGGGGGGGCATTGTGCTGCTGTCACTAAGTCCCAAGTTGTGAGCTTCAAAGAGGATATGTAAGTTGTCAAGCTCCTCTAGGAGAGAGGATGAGGCATTGATAGAAAGAAGAAGAAAGGAAGAAAGGATTTCCTTATCAGTCCCGCAAGGGGAAATTTGGATTTCTCTGCATTTTTGACCCAACCTATTGTATAGGAGCAGTGAGCTGCCAACATATGGCGCTCGGGGAACAGTTAGGGGTTAAATGTCTTGCTCAAGGACACCTCGACATGCTGTATGCAGGACCGGGGATCAAACCTGCAACCTTCTGATTGCCGGACGACCGCTCTACCCACTGAGCTATGCCGCACACTGGTAGTAGATTTATAGTCCCTAATCACCTGCAGTCCCCTCCACATACATGCAAGACACAGCTGCTTATAGACAGGAAGCAGGACCACTGACAGGTGATCAGATTTCTTGAAGTGAGGTGGTGAGCTAGACCTGTAAGCTGCCTTGAGCGTGCTGTAACCATGGTTGAGAGTCATATTGGCATAGTGTTATTAGTGGTTTAGCACTGTTGCCTCACACCAAGAAGGTCCTGGGTTTGAAGCCTATTCGTGGTCCTTTCTGTGTTGAGTTTGCATGTTCTCCCCGTGTCTGCGTGGGTTTCATCTGCGTGCTGCAGTTTCTACCCACCATCAAAAAGACATACATGTCGGGGTTAATACTCCTGCTTGTGTGCCTTAGCAAGGCAATAGGAAAAAGAACCGGAGTTGAACCCCAGGTGCCGCAGCTGCTCCTATACAATAAGATGGGTTAAATGCAGAAGACAAATGTAATTGTAAGGGTAAAATTAGTTGCAAGAATACAATGACTAAATAAAGTGACTTTCTTCTTATTGTATCTGGTTTGGCAGGTGACATGTTCATTCAATTTTGGCCGCACAGATTTCAGGTTACAGGAGTAAAAGTCCCCCACCACAACTGAAATGGCTTCAGGGTGCCGGTTCTCCTGCCTGCTAATGGTGACATACAGTTTGTCCAGTGCCACTGTGGCAGTAGTTTGAAACAGTAGGGCAGGGGAAGTGCCTTGGGTGATAGAATGGTCTGCACCTTATTGTTAGTTGTTCCAACACTGAAGAACAGAACTGAGAGACTATTTCCACGTCAGTGCACTGTTGTTTTTTAACAAAGAACCATACACAACCTCCCATTCTCTTGGCAATAGACATGGAATGGTTCATGTCGTGCACAGAAAAACCCTCTGGTATATTAGGGCCCAACCAAGTCTCTTTAAAGTGTTACACACAATTCTTTCATGTCCCTTTGAGAGTTTATTTGGTAATGAAGTTCTTCCAGCTTGTTGTCGAGGGACTGGATGTTAAAAAGTAGTGTGCTGGGAATCGGCTGGGTGGGGCTGTCATCGCCTCACTAGGGTGCCACCTCTTTTGCCTAGTCTCCAGCCTTGCTGTCCGTGCCCATTACTCCATGGCGGTATCTATTTGATGTAGATAATCTCCATTGGCAAATCTCCATTGGAAACTTCTAATGTTATGCCCAGTAAAGTCTGGAAATCATGGGTAGTTGTGTAAGACACATTTGTGGAACTAAACTGAAATAACATGAAAACAAACAATACGATGGTAGGTTGTAATGAGTCTACATATTACAGTGCCATCTTCAATCTCATCACATATTTCATCAGAGTGGTAAGCGCGTGGGCACAGGGCAGTCTTTCTAAGTGTCTCAAATGCCCGCTGCTACTTAAACCTGTAAGTCTACTACAAAGGAGATGTTATGTCCAATGTCTCCTAATATCACCAGTTGTCCCAGCATTGCTAGTTCAAACACTATTAAGAATGACTCAATTTGCCCCTTCAAAGTGTTTCCAACATATTTGACAGATGATAATAAATATTCTCTCTTTTTTAGCTCTTCCTGTTAGGGGCCACAATAACAGATCACCAGCTCCATCTCTTCCTCCATCTTCTCCCAATATACCAGCATCTCTCTTCTGCACATGTCCAAACCATCTCAATCTGGCCTCTCTTGTTTTGTTTCTAAACAGTCTAACCTGAGTTGTCTCTCTACTTTACTTATTCTTAACCCTGTCCTTCTTGGTCACTCTTAACAAAAACCTGAGCACAGATAATAAGAAATAAAAGCATAAATTAACTTTATAATGAAAGTCAAAGCAATGTTTGAAAGTGATAAAAGATGGGATGTGGGATAACTTGTTGACTTGGTGTGTTGATTTGTCTTGTTTTCCAGATGTGTATCATTATTTGAAAGATCCGCCACCTGGTTTTCTACCTAGACTAAGCACCATCACTTTGGCTGGCCTGCTAGGCATGTTCTTGGCACAGAAAGGTAACCTGTACCCTGTATGATGAGCTCTATACACACACTGCACTACACTTTAATATCAAAACTTTAGAATAACTCATTCACCCAATAAGTAAAACCTAGTGGGACGCGGTCAGGTGCAATTCATGCCGGCATTCGGTGATTTTTAGGATTAGATCTAACAAAGGGTCACACAATAACAAGTGTAGTTTTAGCCTATTTTATGTGGTTGTCTGATGACTGGATTTTCCATGGGGCTGCCAAAATGTAACTCTTCAGGCAAGCTTTCAATGACTAAACATGAGCTGTTAGGACTTTCAAGTATCTCCAAACTTACATTCAGCATCAGATCTGTGAGGTATACATAAATAAATGTTTATTGACTTTTTTATGTAAGACCTATTGGCTTTGTATCTTAGAAAAAAGTAGCTGCTACCACATTTGGCCAACTTTTGGTATTAAAGTTTCGATTGATTGTTATCAATAGTAAAGTGTCATTTCAACTTCACTTGCTTGCATTTCTGGTCAATTCCCAACATTTGATTACCTGATAAATAAATAAATGTAAAACCTATCAAATGAGTTCCTCAGATGAGAAATTAGCTAATTTTACCTCCTAAATTATATATATTTTTCCTAATAAAACTGGCTGCTTTGCCTGCAAAAGATATGAAATCACATGCAAGTTCTGCTTTTGAAATTAACCTTGTGATTTGTAATCCTGGGGGCTAATCTCAAAATGATTTTCTGTTTACAAATGAGAAATGTTCTTAATAATTTACATCTACTATAAGAGCAGTTGTACTGGATGAAGCGGTTTGAAGTTTTTTCTTTGCTGAGATTCTCCAAATGCTGTTGTCATAAATATCTTTTTTTCCCTAGGCTCTCGCCTCAAGAGGGTAGCACTTCCTCTTGGCATGATGAGTGCAGGTGCATCAGTGTGTTACCCTGCTCAAACAGTGGCTGTGCTCAAGGTAACACTATTGAACCGATAAGAAGTACAAAACTCTTCAGTTTATCAACTCGCCAACAACACTGGATCCTAAACTTATTGAACCATTTGTACCCCAGGTGACAGGCAAGAAGATGTATGCAGCAGGTCAATGGAGCGGCACTACAGTCTCTTCTCTGTTCACCTCCAAACCAAAGGAGCAAGTTTCCAAAGAGCTGGTTTCCCCAAAATCAGAGGTAGTAGCAAATGATCTGGTTTATAAATCACTGTGCCAATTGAATTCCCTGACTGTAAATTGTATAGGTCAGTGAATACAATGATATATAATAGCTTTTGCTTATATTAATGTTTAGATGCCTGCAAAATGCCTCTCGATTTTATAAGATAAGATAAGATATTCCTTTATTAGTCCCACTGGGGGAAATTGCGGTGTAGCAGCAGCCACTGTAGAGCACAGTACAGAGACATCACATCCAGGAAACAACATGTAGTGTAGACAAGATTAAACAGGGTTGGGTAGGAAATATGTACATTATATACAGTATGGACAGATAGACAGATTCCATTCATTATTAGTTATCCAGTATGTTGTAGTTGGTTATTGCTGTACATG
>OMLC01101414.1:0-24965 GCA_900302585.1 Regalecus glesne | reverse complement strand
GCACTATGATCATACAGAACTGGTAGCTGTACAATGTCTCTAATGAGATGTCTACAACAGGAAACAGAAAGATGCTGGGATCTCACTAGCCCCCCCTCAAAAAAATCCCTGGCCCATCTGCAGCGTAAGCCTGATGAGGAACAGATGCTACGCACACTGTATCATAGCCCTTGTTCCAGGTCCCTCTAAGTCTGTTTCCACCCCCACAAAGTGGGGCCAAATCAAGACATTTAAAAATGAACCCGTCTGCTCTTTGTGCATATTGTGCCGTATTTGTGTGGGGCTTTGGTAACTCAGTGGTCGAGCACGCATGTCAGACATTTGCGAGTTTGATCCCACTGTAGGGTGTCATTAAGGACATCTGGCCTTAATCCATCTAAGTCCATGTCCGTCTCCACAATGTGGGAACTCATCATGAGATGTTAAGACAGACCTTTTTTCTAATCAGGCCATATTTGTGTGAGGAAACTTTTACATCTTTAGATGTGTGTGTGTGTGTGCATGTCCATGTGTGACTGACCCGGAACATCTCGAAGTATACCGGTGAAGGGTCCGTGGAAAACAGTTGTCTAATGCGCCGTCACTATAATACAATCTGTCTTCATTAAGTGGGCTTTCTGTTTAAGCACAGCTCAGTCAACTGCTCCCTCAACAACACGCCGCTGCTCCCTGAGGGCCCAGACGCAATCACATTCAAATTTGATTCATTATGGCATTACTAAAGGAACTCTGTACTATAATGAAGCACAAATGAAGAATGTAAAACAGAAGAGATCTGCTCCCCTTGGAGATATGATGAGTGAACTTTCCAGTATTTTCATCCTTGACTCATTCCTTATAAAACATCTGATAAGGGTCGAGGTCCAGTTTTGCTTGTCATGATTAGTCCCCACGTTGTGGAGGGTTCACAGACATAGATGGAGTGGAAAGGATTAAGGCCGGATGCCCCGTAGTGAGATTGAACCCACGACAGTTGACTCGGAGATCCATGCTCTACCGCTACCATGGCACCCGAAAAAACATTTTGACTCTACCCTTTGGAGTCACTGCCTTGATGTATCAACAATAAACTAACTTTACAGCCAGGGGTGGGTATGCTTGTAGGCACAGATTTGAGTAGAACATTACTCAAAACCATATTTTACAAAGAAAACAATTATAACTTGCAGAATAGGAAGATCCAATGCCAAACGTTGGTGGCAGAAGAAAGAGTTAGAAATGGGTTATGAGAGCGTCAGACAAGCTGACGTTATTGTAACTGTGAAAGCATAAAGTCACAGCCTTCACAAGAGAGAGCACCTTATTTAGAAGCGCAGCAGCAGTGGCAGCCAGCATCCCAACACAACAGACCATCAGGGCTGACTAATCTCTTTCTGCAGCCACCTCCCTCCCTTCTTCCTCCACTGCTCCAATCGATACCTGACTCTACATCACACACCAGGTTGGCTCGTCTGCGAGCCCACACTGATCGCAATCTCCGCCCTTTAGCTGATGGAGTCGGTAAAGAACCAACAGTACAGTAATTGCTTGCACCAAGCTCTTTGGATTTCAGCAGGCCCCCCCCTTTCAACTCATCAGGCTAATTCAGACAGTCATAAGATGAGGAGATGACCTGTTTGGCCAGCTTGGTCTGATGAAATAGTAACCGCTGGACCAGGATGGACAATAGAGGACAACACTAGACTGATTTGAAACTGGTTGTCACTGGTGGATGACAAACGTGTCTTTTTCAAAAAGCCATCACAGAGATTTTTTTTACTACTGGTTATTCATCAGTCACGATTCAGTTTGGATCCCTCTATATGACTGATGTAATCAAATAAGACCATCTGTGAAAAGATCAGATATAATGATTCCCAAATAGTCATCTCCGGATTCACAGCGAAATCTGTCAAAACGATTTATGGCATGTGGACAGGGAGCATAATCCCAATTAATACACCATCCCATCACTTTTTCATCTTGAAAATGTTTTTAACTCACAAGTAACCAGTTCAGATTCTCTTCAGAGCAAGTGTACAAACTACCAGTGGATGCAGATCTTTACAGTGAGGCAATGCCTTTGTGAAATGAACTTGCTATTCCCTTTAACTTTTGTCTTCAGGGGCAGCCAAGGTAAAAAAAAAACAACAACACAACAATAATTCAAAGCTCATTCTCGTATATTCAAGGAAATCCTCAATTTCACCATGACCCAGCCACACCGTGAACTCCTCCTTATCTGTCTTTTCTCCTTTGTCATCCCAGTTTCCCCCTACAGCAAAGGCCTCGTTCAGGCCATGCCCACATCATCACCATCATCATCATCATCCTCATCATCATTTTCCACTCATGGTGGAAGAATGTCTGTTCTCTTTTCTTGGGGAATAAATAGCGCGGTGGGTTGTTACATCGCTGGCGGAGAGACAGCAGTTGTTTCTCTAGGATGGAGCTAGCACACTAGCAGATGGAGCTCTCTAACTGTGTAAGAAGCAGGTGTCCAGCCCAAAATGTTACCCAGGGGAGCAGTGGGTAACGCAGACACAAGCTAGAATATCAATGGCATAATATGTCCACCGCTTAAGAGTCTTGCCCACCTTTCTCCACACACTCATACCATCTAGCTAAATCCAGATGTAATCCCACAGCCTTCATCCACCCACTTTTCACCCCAAAGGCTCACTAGGAAGGAGAGGCGAGGAGAAAGATGAAGACGGTAAAAATTAATACTTTTTTTAGATCAAGCCACATTAAGCCAAGAATGAAAAAATAAACTTGCATTCTCAATTTAATCTGCCAAGAAAAATGACTGAATAAATCTCGATCTAGCAGAGATCGTCTCCGCATGGGCCCTCTTACAATAACATTTCCAGCGTAAAACAATTCACAAAGGTAGTCAGGAGAGACAGCCTTGCAACATCTCTGAGTTTAGCCTGCAACTGCTCTACTAGGGGGATGAGATGAGATGGGGGTCAACAAGGCCTGAAGCTTCATGAGTTGTTAATGGAGCTGTAGTGCTACTCCAATGAGTTATGGATAGCCATCAAACAAACAAAAAGCCATCCTCTTGATCACGCCTGATTTTTTTTTTTTTTTTTGCTGCAGTTATTCCACTACAGAAAGAAAAGCACTTTGCTCAGCCACTATTCCGAGGTAAGATTAGATGTATTTTATCAAACTCTGTGGGGAAATGCATACCCTCCGTTTAACCCATCCCAAAACCCACTGGACAGAGTGGGCAACCATCTAGCTAGGAACACTGAGACGGTGAAGCGCCCAGGGACCAGCTCCGGTTTTTCTTGCCATACCTTTGTTGGGGTACAAGCAGGAGTACTGACCTAACATGTCTTTTAGAGATGGATAGATAGTGGGTAAATTGGCTTGTTCTTATATGAAACTTTTCTAGTCTAACGACCACTCAAAGCGCTTTGCGATGAACGCCTTACGACGAGCGTTGCAAACTCCACATAGAAAAGGACCTGGGATGACCTGGGGTTTGAACTCAGGACCTTCTAGCTGTGAAGCAACAGTGGTAGCCACTGCGCCGCTTTGTTCACATTTCTTAACAGATTCCTTGCAGAGTCCTGAAAAACCGAAAGTGAGTGAATCACCAGTGCTGAAAATGTCAGGGGCATGTGGTCTGGAAAAGTACAGCATTTAAAGCCATCATCCGAAAATCATGAAATAATAGCATTAATCATGAGAACACCGGGGGGTGGTGAAGTGGGAAGTGACGCACAATGAACATTTCTCTTTTCATACAAGTCTAAAATCAAGCTGTCGTTCAGAACTAAAAGCTTATTTTATAATTCACCCCCCCCCCCCGGAAATGTACATCATCAAATACATGACTGCCAATGTTTTGTCAGTTATTCAAGTCTGTAGTCCGGAAACAGGAGAATCTGTTAATACCAGTCCTATAGCAGCAGAGATGAGCTTGTGAAATGCTGTTAATTGAGCTGATTCTATGGAGGGACATTCCAACTTTTTCTCAAACTTATGAGATGTGCATGAAAGATATCTGCATTAGATTAAGATAAGATAAGATAAAATATTCCTTTATTAGTCCCACTGGGGGAAATTGCGGTGTAACAGCAGCCAGTGTAGAGCACAGTAACAGAGACATCACATCCAGGAAACAACATGTAGTATAGACAACATTAAACAGCGTAGGACATATGTACATTATATACAGTATGGACAGATAGACATATAGCATTGTTAATTATCCAGTATATTGTAGTTAGCTATTGCTGTACATGTTTTGAGGTTGTTCTATTGTGGTAGCAGTGCTGATTAAAGAGCCTGACAGCTACAGGAAGAAAAGACCTGCGGAAACGCTCCTTCAAACACTTTGGATGCAGTAACCTATCACTGAAGGAGCTCTCTAGCCTAGCAATGTAGTCCTGCATGGGGTGAGAACAATTGTCCATCATGGATGACAGCTTAGCCATCATCCTCCCTTGTCCCACTACCTCCACAGTGTTGAGGGGGCATCCCACGACTGAGCTTGCTTTCTTGACAAGCTTGTCAAGTCTCTTCCTGTCCACAGCTGAGATGCTGCTGCCCCAGCAGACCACTCCATAGAAGATGGCTGGTGCCACCACCGTGTTATAAAATGTCTTGGGGAGTGACCCCTGACCTCCGAAAGACCTCAGTCTCCTCAGCAGATACAGTCTGCTCTGGCCCTTCTTATGTAGTGCTTTTGAGTGATTCACTGAACGTTCCAAACCATTCCAATTTGTCGTCACACAAGGGTTTTGAAGACGGAACAGCGCTTGCCTCAGAAAGGATCACAGACGGACCAGCCGATTTTAGTGCCGCATTCGAAAAAACTCAAGAAAATTCTGAAAGAAAGACATTGGGAAATCAAGCCACAGGTGTCAGACAGGACATAGAGATGTAAAGACCCTTATCTGAAGGATTTTATACAGTCAGGAGGTTTGAAATGTCTCATCTGTTCCAGTTATGCGAGACTTCAAGAATGCAGCTCCATCCCAAATCCTCCATTGTATTCTTCTGGATTACAATAATAACTGATGGGGTGACTTTTTGACAATGGACAAGAAGGAAAAGCATCCAGAGAGGTTTCATTGGCTGCAATTAATCTGATCTTGATAAACAAATCACATTGATTTAAGTTGTATTCATTTTGGTCTGTATGTCTGGTGACAGGGATGGACGAGGCATTTAACCTGTGCTCTCATCCATGGGGTTAGTGGTTGTGACAGGAAGCCTATCTGATGTAAAAATTTGCCAAATCAGTAAGCGGATTGACAAGGCCATACTGGATTCCTGGAGACCACTATACACTGTACAAATGGAACATATAAAACCCGATGTGGTGACCCCTGACACCAGGAAAGAGGCTAAAAGAATAATCATTTTGGTCTGTATGTATTATCCTCTACAATACTCACATTTATTCTTTCTATACAGAAAACTGATAGTTAATGGACTTTGTCTGCATCTTTCTTATGTTTAACCTAATCAATAATCACACCCATATAAGAGAAGATCGGTGAATGCCATAAGTTTTCTCAGAAGGTTCGTATGCCCACTTTATGGACAGACCTGTACAAATGGTTGGTCCATTCAGCCTGTTTTGGCTTGGTTATGTCTATATACGTGTTGCCATTTGTCCCCATATGCGAGGGTGAACATGAATTTAGACAGGGGTGATGGTAGCTTAGTGGTATAGCATGTACCTCAAAGTCAAATGTCGCGGGTTTGATCCCATCACGGGGCGTCAGGAAAAGGGCATCCCAACTTAATCCCCCCCCATGTTCAGTAAATGTGAGGCATACTATGTAAAGAACTTTGAGTGATCACTAGACTAGAAAAGCGCTACATAAATATGAGTCCATTTACCATTTAGATGGAACGTGGGGGATTAAGGCCGGATAATCTTCCTGAGGCCCCACAGAGGGTTCAAACCCGCATTATCTGGCTCATCAGTTCCTGAAGTGCATGCTCTACCACAGCCCCCATTTCCATACCCTATATTTTATGAACGTCTCATTTGAGATTTGAGCAATTAAAGCTGTGCTTGGCATAATGAAATAATTCACGCAATTCACACATTTGAATCGGGCTCTTTGCTGTGTAAATCTTACAACAGATTTAGCATGTTAACCCTATTTCACACTGAGATGTTTTGTTTGTGTTCAATTACAGTGACTATGAAAAGGATGATAGTCCAATTAGCTGCTGAGCTGACAAGTGCAAAGAGCAATAGCCTTGTTCACATCACTGTTCTTAATGAAACAGCATGATGAAATGGAAGCTGGAGAAAAAACTCATGCATGCATTCATGAATATCATACTTGAAAAGGTCAGAAAAGATAGTTTTGTAATGATGGATCTCATGCAGTGTGTGTGTGTGTGTGTGTAGCAGTGAAGGATGCTTATTATCTGCACTGTATGTTCCTTTCTTGCCCTCCCCTTACATGCCATAGCTGGTGACCATTTTTAGCAATTGCCTTTTTCCAGATCCCTCCCAGTATTTCTGCTCATGAAATATTATTATAAAAGAGCGCTTCCACATCCAGAAGAGAAAGAGGAAAGGAGGTTTAAAAGACATCACTCAGTCCATAAAGCGTGTGATTTGGGTTCATTTTCAATATATCTCCCATGCACTTGCATGTGTTTATTTGCATATGTCTGCGGATGTTGGTGGGTGTTTATGGATGTATATATGCGCAAGTGACTTGTTTCAATGTCATAGCACTCAACACAGACCTTGCTTTGAACACTTTTTTTAGACATCCACTGCATGACAATGCTGTAAGGCAGATATTGGATTTTAAATGCGTTAGAGATGACACTCCACTCGGCATCTCCATAAAAGATATTGTTATTGAACAGAACCTCCATCAGGTTTCATTAGCTCCATCTAAGCCTCGGCCTGATAAATGTAAAGCTGACCCCTCTAAAAATGAGATCACACTCCAATAAGACTTTGATTTTCAAAACATTTCATTTCTCCTGTAAAATTTCAATTCGGGGTCTGACTTTATTAGCTCTACCGGAACTGGACTATTAGTCAGTTTGTTGGGCAAGCTATTGCTTTTCATGCATTTCAGACATAGCACTTTTACGACCGTAGACAACAAGTTTTGCGGTGGAGGTGTTAAAAAGTGTGTGGTTAAGAATCTGTTCTTTGTTTAGCTCAAAGTAGGTTGGATCCGGTCATCTGAATGCAGATTTTAAAAACCGCAGGACCTTTCAACATCGATCCGAACATCATCTCCAGCTCTGAGTCAAGAATGTGAGCTACTTAAATCCCTGTTCAGGGACGGAGATGTAAATTAGGATTTAGGAAAAACAATCATAAAATGGATAAAAAGAAAATAATCTTTTCAACCTCGTTAATCCAGGTAGTCAAAACAGTCAAAATTCCTATTAAGACCTAGCTGTGTTCAGTCCTGAAAGTAAAACTGACTTCCTGAATGCATTCTCTGAATGTTGGTCATTATGGATAATGATCACATTTTTTAAGCTGGTTTTAGGGTGGCAGTAAACACTTTTTCAACAGCTCCCCACCCCGGAGTTCCCAGGTGTGTTTAATGTTTGTGCCATTGTCACCAAGACAACAGGGTCACTTTCGGTTTACCAGCAAACTGACTAAAGCACAGGGTCCACGGCAGCTCAGTGGTAGAATGTGGGCTTCAGGAACTGATGAGCCAGAGGCTGTGGGTTCAAACCCACCGAGGGGCATCAGGTGTCTATTCCCCCAGCTCCATCTAAATCCACGTCCACCCCCCACAACACGGAGACTAATGGTGACACGTAAGACCGACTTCTCGACCGTCCAAAGCAAGAAAACACTGAAGGAATCCCAATTTGAACTAGAAACCCCAATCTCAGTGCTATGATACAGACAGAATGCAGCATCCAGTAGTAAGGAGGTTGTGTTACTTATCCACTACAGAGAATGCTGACTGGATGTTGCTTAGGAACCCTCTCCAGTCTTGAGCGTTTTATCAAACTCAGTTTCCCCGTTGAGATGTTTCCCCTCGCCAGAGTTCGAACAATAAGCTCACTTCATCAATCGAATGCCTGTCTGAGGTTCAATCTTGTTCTGCCTGTTATTCTCCCTCTCCCTCTTCTCCTTCTTTGTCTCCTCCGTCAACTTGGTTATTTTCTCTTGCGTCTCAAGAGCTTCCCTTGTCACTTCAGTTGTTCCACCGTCCACCATTTCCACTACTATTGATGGCTACTAGGGAAATAAAATAAATACTATCCTTCTTTTGACCTGTTCCCTGCTTTTCAGGAGTCGCCACAGTGGATTCTATAGTTCCCGGCACACCGCTAAGGCACAGCACCAATGGTGGCCACTGTTAACCTGGACCTCCATTGATTTGGCATGGGCTTGTCAGTCAGCACACTAATATGGAAAAATATTACATCTGACATAACCAACGTCCCTTTTCCTGTTTTAGTTGCGCAATGGCTGACGCACTTCCTTTGTGCCGTAAATCTGTCCTCCGTGTTCCGGTTTCATGGTTCTCTCAGGTACTTCATATAGAAGTCACCCAGTTGAGTGACGAAACATTTCTGAATCAGCTTCTGATCCAGTTGAACTGAACCACCTCTTTTTGTGGTTACTTCATATAGAATGGCAGCACAATACCATAATCGTCATACATATATATATATATATATACACATATACACAATGAGCAACTGACTATATACGGGGGGAAATAAGAGGTAACAAAGGGCAACGACGCAGAGAATGCATCAGAGATATTGAAATAGATGTCCGCATGTTACTTGCATATATGCTTGAGGTAGATGGACATGACAGAGCATACTGACACATGCTAAATATACAGCGCAGTAGGTGCAAGATATATGGCTGGAATTTGACAATGTCAAGCATTCATTTGAATGACAGCCCATGGAAAGAAACTGTTTTTATATCTGGTTGTTTTGGTGCACAGTGCTCTCTAGCACCTTTCGGAGGGGAGGAGTCGGAGCAGGTTGTGAGCAGGGGGTGATGGGATCAGCAGTGATGTTGGCCGTCCATTTCCTGACTTTAGAGATGCAGAAGTCTTGAATGTAGAGCAGGTTGGCACCGGTGATATTCTCTGCAGACCGAACTGTCCACTGCTGTCTCTCCCTGTCCTGTTTGGTGGCCGATCCAGACCCGACAGTGATGGATGTGCAGAGGACAGACTGGATCATTGCAGTGTTGAACTGCATCATCAGTTCCTGAGGCAAGTTGAGCCTTCACAACCGATGGTGAAAGTACATCCTCCTATCTAAACGCCAATGGTGGTCATTATTCTATAGCCATTGAGAGGTCCGTTTTTACATGTCACCATTAGTCCCCGTGGTGTGGGGATGGACACAGATTTAGATGGAGTTTGGGAGACTAATAGCCATTACAGCGGGTAAATTTTGACAGCACGGGCGATTAACATTTACTTGTGACAGGCACGGACTCAAGTCTATGAATACAGGGATGGCATCCAGCGCTTTACCTGTGCCCCCATCCATAGGGTTAGTGGTTGAGTCGGGTAGGACATCTGATGTAAAATGTTGCCAGATCATCACACGGATTGACAAGATCCACTGTGGTGACGCTTGAGAAACAGGGAACAAGCCAAAGGAAGAAGAAGAAGAAGACAGTGGGCAAATGTTGACTGCACAGGCAATCAACATTTGCTTCATAATGCTAAGTTAAAGCGTAGAAAGTTGTATACTGCCACTTTAAAATCCCTTCATGAACATTCATACATCAGCCTTACCTCTGAGTTTTCAAACACTACTCTTGGTTTTTCCATCTAAAATACAGTTTTTGCCTGGGGTCTGTTCCCTGCTGCTGGAAGACATATCTGTCTCTGAACATTAATGTAACATGTTTATTTCACAAGCTGATATGAGCTCTTCATCCCCACACCTTTAACAGTCAAAGTACTCAATTTTTTTTTAAATGGAATTATGAATTCTGGTTTCAGTTCATTTCTTCCACACAGGTGATTTATTAATTTACTAAAATAACTCATGCTCATCAAAGCTTGATAGTAAATCGACTCATTTTTACATAGTGCGTTTCCAGCAACCACTCAAAGCACTTTATAAAGTATCCGCACATTTACCCGAGGATGAGGGATAAAGGCCAGATGGCCTTTCCTGACATCCCTGTGGTGAGATCAAACCTGCAACACCTGAGTCGCACCAGTGTGCTCTACTGCCGAGCCGCCCAAGATGCCATCATTATACTAAAAACTCACATTCGATTCTCCATTAGCATATTTTCTTAAATAAATGTCTTTTCAAACAATTCACCCTGGCCTCGAGCCACCGATCCAAAGCATTGAGCACGATGCCAAGGTATGTGGGGCCTATTTGATTTAAGTCTTATTGCTGAAATCCTCGAAATCTCCATGCAAACCTACATACTCTGCAGTCCTTTCTTTCACTGTAAAGCGAGTCACATATATCTAAGGAACGTATATCTAACATTTCAATGGTCACTATTGGGTAGCATTTTACTGGGAAGATGATCAAGTTGTTTAGCATTCTTCATCTTTGATGTGGCAGCCAAATGCAAAGGAAGTAGGCAAGTGGGAGTCCATTGAAATAGGAAGCGGAGTTGTTGTGGCTAAAAAGCAGATGTGGCAGAACAAACTAGAAAATAAACCTTCACCAGCGGAGACAACAACAATAACTTGAACTTAAATTCAACCATACTTTACATGTTTAGCAATGGGGGGGGGACATAAGACAGTCACCATCCTCCATTTTGAATTCATCTCTGGGATTTGGATCATTCATGCTGTGACGTTAAAAACTTTTTTTTTTCATCTCGGCAACCATGCACAAAAATTCAATCGGTCTTCGATGTCAGAGAGAATGACATATCACTGAAATAAATCATCCTGCCTGCCAACACGTCCTCTCACCTTGATGACTACAATACCCTGTTTTATTGCCTCAACCAAGATAAGATTGAAAAGCTAAAAAGCATTCAGCAATGTTTAAAGCCAACCTAACTGACTGGATCACATCCTCACTGACTGTATGTGTATATTTGAATTGGCATTTACACAAGTTTTGTATGGTTGGGCTTCTATTATCTCAATGAACTCTTGATCCTTTAATACATGCACCCTAAATTCCTTAAACAAGATGTTTCAGGTAGTTCAAGTATCCAGACTGAAGACAACATGTGATCTGGGTTTGTTGCAGGGGTGTAAGAAGATGTTGATACACACGAGTGTGCTGTAAAAAGGGTTGCTCAGGTTGTTTCAGTGTATATATCTAATAGTTACGGTCTACTGGATATGTGTTGCATCCGAAATAGTATCAGTCCTTTCCTGAGACTCAAATTGCATCAGTATACATGCAGCTATCGTTTTAAATAGAGCAATAATTACGTAATGTAATGGTTGGGATGACTGTATTAATAAAGCATGATTGATGTATATGGATATCATTGGATGGATCGCTCCCCAGGAACCTCATGGCAGCTGCTCAGTGCTCCAATAAAAATGGTTAAATGCAGAGAACTGTACATTTCCCTATGTGGGACTAATGAGGGGAAATTATTATTATTGATAATAATAATAATGACTATAATCATAATGTTGTCATTATCATCATCACTTTTCTGTTATGATGGTATCCAATTTTGTGCCACGCTGGACGGAATGTATATATGTAGGTTCTCCACCCAACCAGTCACTATAGCAGCTGATCATACTAGCTGACTCAGTAGAGTCAGCCTGTGGAGTGACTGGGAGGTAGCAAAACCTTGCATGAATACATGGACACCACTGCAACAGGAGAACATTGATGAGGATGGAATGGTTTAGTTGACATATCTCACATTTTAGAAATTTTGAAAATGTGTGAATGTTTATCAGAAGAGGATTCAGAGCTTGGCTGCTGCTCTGCTTAATAAACTCAGTGTTTTATCCTTTTGATTGAGGTTTTCTTTAGATGTGTCCAATGCTTTGAAATATTTTGGTTTCTATTTAGTATTCACTAATGTTCATTTAGGGGTCACTATGGCATAAAGCCATCTGATAACCACTTGGTACGAATGAATATTTTGTCTTTGATATGTGTTGAGCCTTTTCATCCTAATATCAGTTGAACATATACTCTTGTCGTTACTGATATTCACAGTAAGTCTTTGTAAAATCCAATTTTCTTGTACTTAAGCCTTTCAATATGGAAATCATTAAAAAAAATTGGGCTGAATCTAATCAAATAGTCCATTTCTGGCACCCCATACAGAAATCAATACAACTTCATTCACTGACCCCAGGGTGGTCAATTGGCTCAGCAGTTGACACTGTTATCATACTGAAGGAAGGTCTTGGGTTCAAATCTCCGTCCCGGTCCTCTGCGGAATTTGCACGGGCTCTCTGTGTTTGTGTGGTTTGCTCCAGTTTGGACTGCTCCCACAGTCCAAACAGTGTTCAAGAACTGAATGTATTTGATATGGAATGATCTGGCAGGCATTACAAATGTCCTCATAAGTATGGGTACATTTTATTTTAAAATTAAGTTTACTCTACTCATTTAAGGGTACTATTGGTAACATAAGGGTACTATTGGTAACCTGAAGTTAATTTAATGGATCTCGATCTTGTTTAAAATGATCCGACTTCAAAATATGGCTGCTGCTAGTAATCCGTATGATTTAGCAGAGTTTACTTAGACATATAGGCAGCCATTGGTGCTGTGCCCTCACAGAGTACCAAAGGTAACAAAAATCCGCAGTGGCAACCTCAGAAAAATGGAACAAGCCAAAAAACAAAAAACAAAAAAACAAGTTTAAGATGTCTGAAATTGTTTTCATGCTAGTTAACGAGTATTTTTGAAAATGTAGCTTTTTCTGTGCATTTAGCCTTTTGTCCACAGGCAAATTGGGTTTTGGTTACTATAACTCCTTCAGGACGAGAACGTTTCAGAAACCTCGTTTTCAGTGTTGACATGTAGACAGTCAATACTGCAATGTTAGCTTGTTGTTGGCTTTTTTCCGTTTCTGAATACCCAATATGGCTATAGAGTTAGGGCTATATCGCCACCTGTTGTTTTGGCATCCTCTTCACACTGCAGTGATTTTGCTGAGTAGCATTGGTTTTTGCATTTTCATTCATTCTTAAAAAAGGCTTGTTTAGACATTTTTCTTTTTCGAATAAAGGAGAAAAGCCTACGCGTGGACTGAGCATAACAAACCCCGTGAACTCGAAGCCAAACTACCACTGCAGCCCACAGGAGGAAGTTGAACTGAATCTGAAGTGAATTGAATTTAAATTAAGAAATTGTGTAAGGTATGTTCACAATGGCAGAAAAGTAGTGTAGCACTGACCTCGTAAGGTACAAACTTTTAACTGGGCTACAACACTGATTATGATGCGATAGATTTTCCTTTGATATTTGTAGATTTTTTAATTTATTTTTTTACAATGAGGGTCAGTTAAAAATATCCTACCTTCAGTGTAAACACTACTTTTCTACCTGATGCGAATCAGACGCTATATGCACGGGACTCGTATTACCTGGGGACCTTATGGGATTTAGACATACGACAACCACCACCTCTGTGTTTTATGCAGCGCCTTCACACGGGATAAGCTAAGTCTGTATTTTACTCAAATTTATTGACATCATCCCCCCGGATACTTTGAAAATGCCAAAGCTAGATATATAGACAATCATTAGGCAAGATAGACAAATGTCCTTTATAGCAGGCTGCCTGCAAATCATCCATCTCATCATCTTATGAGATTTTGCTCTTCTGATGGACTTGAGCATGGCTTTTATGCGAATGGGCCTGTATAGCTAGATGAGCCTCGTGAATTTACACCCGAAATGCTGTCAAAATTTCCACCACAGCCTCAATAATTATCCACCGGGAAAGAGGCGGAAAAAGACATGGTGATAAAAATTGCTAAAGAGAAAATACGACCTGAGATGCCGCTTCACACGGGAGTAATGGTATCCAATGGCTTGAGTGTTTGTTGCACTTGGTTTTTCTTTCATAAATTACAGGGTTGGCTGAGTCGCACAAAGTTCAGATCATGGAGGTGTCCAGTCACCAGTCCCGTGCGACCAGAGCTTTAGTGTTTCACTACATTTTAGAGGAAAAAGTGACCATTTTATTACGTCCTTTTAATACAGGAAGAGCCCTGCCCCAAGCAAGGCTAGCACACCATTAAGTGTACTTTCAGACTACGTGCACATACATAAAAAAGGGTATCCACGAGTCTGCCTGACTCGACGCAGGTAGGATATATAGATTAAAAACTCCAAACCAAAGTATCCATTACAATAACAGATGTGAATTCTCAGGGTGAGGTGTTTTCTTCAAGACATTTTTCCAAATGTATTTCCAAAAATATGGACAAATCGTGACATAAAAACCAACCTCTAACTGTCAGTTGAATTGTGGGATTTGTAGTATCATAATATGAGAGGATGATTTTTACATGGCACAACTAGGCCCCGCATCATGGGGGTGGACTGAGTGGAACATGAAACATTAAGGCTGGACGCCCTTCCTGACACCCCAAGGTTGGATGCCTGGTTTGTCATTTCATGATACTTGGACTCTACCCCTTGAAATACCGCAGCCCCCACCATATCAGAACATATTGAATCGGGATGCTAGTATCACATGAATCCTATTGGTTAACATCAACATATCAGTTAATTAAAAATGAGTGTACTTTTTTCTGTTAATACTGTATATAGTGTTCATATTCCTCCCCTTGTTAAACTCATGTTACATATCATGTTCTAGATGTGATTTTTTTCTGCCTCTCTTACTGTGCTTTCCACTTTGCTGCTGTAACACTGTAATTCCCCCCTGTGGGACTAATAAAGGAATAGCTTATCTTATTGCCACATTCTTTGTAACACACAGTCCTAATTAGCTATTAGTCCTTTGGGCAGTGGAATGATGGGCTGTCAGCATCATCTAATTAATCTGTTTACTTACTTTAATCTCTCTTTACTCACTATTAACTTGACCCTTTTCTGCAATCATCCGCTTTCATTCTATTCGACCTATTTGTTTTATGCTTCATGTCTGTTTCTTTCTGTCTTTGATTATTTTTGTAACTTTATCTTAAAAAGGGATACGTATTTAGTGTGGACAGTGAGGAGGATGACATTAAAGGAGAGCGAACCCCCCTTTTTTCCATCTGTTGAATGACAACAGAGAGATAGGAACAACTAACCCACGGCAAACTGGGGTCAAGGTGACCAGGTGATAATCGTAACGCATCCCTCTTGCTTCTCCTCATGGACTGACTGATGACGAGGCTCAGACACCCGTAGCTCCGGTCGGGGCAGGAGAAATTGCCTCCCATCACTAAGCCCATAAAACACAGGCAGTCTTAGAATAATGGCACTGCTGCTTCTGAAGTACGCCAACTGGATAAAGAATCGCAGTCTTGTGTGCCATGTGGTGGTAAACCTGAGTGTTGTTACTCAAAATGATTACAACACATGAGCCTGTGGGACAGCCAACAGGTAAACATGTTGTTTTACTATTAAAGCCCGGAAGGTTATCTTTCTTTTAATCTGTGGACTGCCGAGTACGCGTGTGTGTGTGTGCGTGTGTGTGTGTGTGTGTGTGTGTGTGTGTGTCAGTCAAAAGGCAGAGAGAACTAGGATAGGTCAACATGTGGGTGGCCATTCAGTGTCTCCCCTCTAACGGCCTACATGCAGGGAAAGACACCTGCTGATTGACTCAAGAGCAACATGACTTTGTGCTCGGGCTGTAGCTCATATCCCCTAAGAGATGGTCTATATTTATCTTCTGGTGCATGTACCCTAAAGGAGTGGGCACCTGGGGTCTGTAGTTGTATACTTGGTGCCAAATGAAATATTCACACAGATCATCAGAGTGCATCTTCTTCCTACCATAGCTCCACGACATTACTACAGCCACTAAATACCTAACATGTGGCCTCTGACAACCTCCAAATGTTTGATTGTACACAAGCTTTGCCACTAAAGTTCCTCTCGTAGCCTTGCTCCTGGACATAATCAAATATGGATTTGCACTTTCTTGCCTTTCCACCATTAATACAAAGGCTCTGTGGAATAGTCTCAGTTCAGCTGAATGATGTTCACAAATTCAATGAACAATAAGGATGGGGTTCACGGGTTCATCGGAGCTCATCATATCTACAATATTATTACAACGCAGAGTGTCATCCACTCAAGAGGATGGATTGACTTCATATCTTACACGCAATATTGAAGTACTTGATACCACTTCTCCGACGGGAGGAGCGTCTTCTCCCGTCCAAATCTCCTCAGCAACCCTCCATCCTCTGTGGAAGTGGTCTTCTGAATACTGATATATTCATTCCTGGCTGAAATGCACGACGAGGAGCCATAATCCCAGGGCCCCGGTGCAAGGACGTTCTCCTTGAACCATAATCACCCTTATATCTCTTATCAGCCCCGGCCCAGCGAACATGATTAAAAAACTGGCTGGGACAAACTGCCATTGGACCCAGGATATGACTGCTCCCTGGTGTTGCCTGTCAATCAAGCTGATAAGTGCAGATGTGCCACAAGGCACGACCCCCCGCAGCCAATTAAAATGATTGGAAAGTCACATTCAGTATGCCACGCATTAAAGGGTCTCTGCAGAAATGGCAGGGTCTCCTGTTAAGCTCGACAAGTATGGGGCTGAAGACTTGTGGGGAATGATGGACATCCCTGCAGCTGCACATCGTCCAGCGATGACAAGGAGAAAGGAAGAGAGAATAGCCATTGATCCCCAACTTTATGGGAAAACTATTGAGACTGAAATATTTGCAAGAAGGAGAGAGAAGCTGAAAGCAGGAGGGGAGGAGAAGTAAAAGGGAAAAAGGAAAGTATGGAAAACTTCGGAAGGAGCTGGGGTAGATGTGGTGCTGTGCCACCACTCCACAGTTAAGTGTAGAGAAAGCTGCGGCTGGGACACATCGAAGGAATTGCCATCGGCAATCCAAAACTTTTTTCCTTGAGAAAGAACAACTGCACAGAGCTGAAATGGTCCCAGTGAGAAAATGGGTTGATGCTGCCAGTTTGTAATGGCCTATTCAAAACGAGGATCGAAGGGAGGAGGGCATGAAATGAGAATGCAAGGGAGCAAAAAGAGAAACATAAAAGAGGTCATATAGGGGCAATGGGAAAATGGTGGAAATACAGAGGGAAGTTTTGAGAAGAAGGCCAAAAGTTCAAAGTATCAGAGAAAATGGAATCTGAAGATAAACAGATGAAGAGGATGAGGATGAGATCAGAGTGAGGTGAGAAGTTTCGGACCACCCTGCTAAAGCCAAGCAACCTGGGACCTGATCAACTTGTATCTTTTGTCACCGCTAGACAAATCACACCAGTTGCGGAAAAAAACTACATGAGAAATGAGTCCAATTTGTCCGCTATGGATTACACACTGGAGGCTCGGAGCATTTAGTGCCCAACACCAGCATGAGATATCTACACTGCAGAGAATAGTGCCTTTAAGATCCAAACACAGCCACAATGTTTCCCCCTTACAAGCCATATTTACACAACCGGAGAGCCTACAACTCAAGAGTGTGCTATTGTGAGCCAAGGAATTGGGAATACGTTTCTAATTGGGGTTTTAAAGAGCTGCAGAGAAAATAAGAAGCTCTCTGGCTCAGCACTGAAAAGGATAGCGTATCGAGCATGAAGCACATTCTTGCCTGCAGCACTATAAAATGTCCATTTTGATATGATTCAAAAGGGCATATCGATGTTTGATAAAATGCATATTCACAAATCAAAGTGAAATGCTATGCTGCCAGATGATCAAGTAACCCGAGGGAAAGACCAGCATGAGGGCTCATAGGGGTGCAGAGCACTGGTTACCAGTGCTCTGCCATGTGTCAGGTTTAGATCACAAAATGTTCATTTTCAGCATGGCCTTGATGGGAGTAGTTGTCAACCAGAGACAGATTACCGTGACAATCTGTGGTGCAAGGATGAGGACATGCAAGGAATACTCTTTAACCAAATAAATATTCATGAACTACTGAAATTCATCATCGAGCAGTCATACGTGGTAGGCACACAGCTTTGTTGAATCTTAACTCAAAAAAAACATGGTTCACCTTATAGACAATCAAAGTCAAAATGAATGCACAGGGAATTAAAGTGATTAACCCAAGCAACAGAGAAAGAAAATCGATATCAAGATGTGTAATCATCATTGCCCATACATTGGGGTGGCGTAGCTCAGTAGGTAGAGCGGTCGTCTGGCAATCAAAAGGTTGCAGGTTTGATCCCCGGGCCTGCAGAAAGCATGTTGAGGTGTCCTTGAGCAAGACACTGAACCCCTAACTGCTCCCTGAGTGCCATATGGTGGCAGCTCACTGCTCCTATACAATAGGATGGGTTAAAATGCAGAGAAATCAAAATGTCCCCTTGCGGGACTGGTATGGGAATCTATTTTTCTTTACACTACTTTTTGACCTTTAAGCCCATGTTTATTTACCGTCCACTGTTAATTCTGCCAGAGGTGTATGCCTGGCAGAGCAAAACAAGTGGAAAGTGGATGTCACTGACTGATCATACTGAGCACCTATTGATGTTGCAGCTGCTGAGATAGCTGGTTAACTTGGGACCCGTGGGAGTCTGATATTGCAATTGTGGTCTATCTTCAATGAGGGGAAAAAAATGAAGGCTTTTAAGCATCTAAGGAGTAATTCCTGCCCTGGGATGATAATATGGAAAGGATAATAACATTTTAGGCATTTGAGCTATCTTTCTCATGGAGATGCGTGAAAAGTAGAGTACCATCACATCACGTTTGAATTTGTTTCTCCCTCCCACAACACATTTCCCCCCTGCTCCAATGAAAATCTTAACCACAGTCTGACAGCTAATGTCAAGAGGGAGTGTGTCACTTTATGTCTTCTGCCTCAGCCCTTTCTTGAGAGACTCATACATTACCTTGGAATTTATGGCTCATCAACCAGATGATACATGGTAGCAGGTAGGGATTGGGTGCCACAGTGAAACCTATGGTTCCCACACAATAGTGCAGTCCTTTACAGACTACTTTACAGTTCTCTCAGATATCACGGTGGGCGGTGAAAAACGTACCACCTCAAGAGCCTGGAAAATGTCCAAGTGTCCTTTAGGAACCTTCTTTCTTAATGCATGGCACACACACAAACACACACAAACACACACACACACATATAAAAAATAAATCCAATACTTTCTGCAGTATGTTTAACCTTAAACAGGGCTCAATCTCATCAAGCAACACGGTGCTGCATTCAGCTCAACAAACACAAAACGCATCCTTACTCACTGAAGCCATCTGTGAAATTAAAGGTCAATCATGGATGATTACTTCCAAAAAATTGAGCAAGATCTGTTCAGCCCACTGGTTGTGTCCCATATTTTTCATCAACTGTAATGTGTTATTGATCTATTGCCGTGATTAATAACAAGGGAGAGTCCGCGCCAAGGGGACCATCTATCTGTGTCGATACATAGCATTGGAAATTCAAATCTCACCCATTACAATACTTTTGATAAAAGAAGTAGGCCCTTTGATTGCATAGACTAATGTTGAAAAGTTAGCAAATGCATGGGGGGGGTTAATGAGACCCCCTGACAGAGGGGCCGCTCAAGCCACAGCCTTACAGCACCCAATGATCAATATGGCCTTTTATATGCACGGATATACCTGGTGGATGTTGGAGAAGGATAAAACTATATTACCCAGTTGTTCATGTCCCCCATGCAAATGTGTCCTTTTGTTAGACACTACAGATATCTGCGGTCAGATGTGCTTCGTATCAAAAAATAATTTGTGCTTGGTATGATATTCTGTTCCATGGCTTAAAGGTTTCTAATTTACATTTGCAGGTGAAACTTATGAGGTCACCTAAAAATGCCCGGCGTGGAGATAAAACACAACGTTAATGAGCTACTAATGAACTTATGAACTGAATTACATAATATGTGCGGGGTGAACAACCTTTTCCTTCCAAATAAAAGGCAAAGCTCAACTATGAGGTTAGGTTGCAGAGTATAGACATGGAGCAGCATTATAAAATCACAGACTAAAGGTGGGGGGATAGTGTTCTTTAAATGGCCAACATAGGGCAAGAACACATTACCAGATACCATGTTCACCTGTCCTTCTCTTGGCAAAAAATACCACCTGCGGATGCTTTATCTATGGCATCCTGCCTCCCCTGTTTTCTCGCTTTCATTTATCTCTGTCATCTAAGCAGCTGACAGGCCCGACCGTGAATATGGATCACCTTAGACAGTCAAATATACCGAAGTCATATTCTGAATACATACACATAGAGATAGGGGTGTGGAGGAGAATCAGCGAAAAGGTTAGAAAAGACCACATGCAGCAGACACACATCATGCAAAATGATTTTTTTTTTCATCTCATACAACCCAGTGAAGCACTGTACGGTGAAATCTTGAGCATCATCCGATAGCCACACTCGGAAAGTCAGTTTCATTCACCTAGTTACACCCGACTTCACTCAAATCCATTCTCAAAGATACAATTGAGAACACTTTTAAAGCACTTGTCCCTCTGTGTCAGAATTCATTCGAATCATAGGCACAGACTTCAAAAGGGCTGGAAGGGATGTGTCCCTACCAACTTTCAAGGAACACTGAAATATCCCGTCCAACATTTAGACCTGTAATCATGGTTAAAACAGACACTGTTTTTAATTTGTTCCATTGGGCGCTGCCATGCATTCCATCCCCTGCCAGAGAGGGCTAATGGTCCATACAGTCTGGCTCAGTAGGCTCTGTAGGGCAGACTTACTGCGCATGACCAGTCGCCATCTCATAAGTCAGTGTGCTAGATATGTATGGGGACGGATGATGGATGGGGAGTAAGTAGCTTGGTTATAATCTAAGTGAAAGACTTGGTTTGTCTTTTTTTCATGTTGACGATAAAAAGGTTGAGGGGCAAACCTCGAAACAGACTCCTTCCTATGCATACTCATCCACTCAGCTATAGGCGTGTTAGCTAAAGGCTATAAGCTCATTAACTTAGCAAGCTATGCAATGAGTTGGATTTTTTTTTCAAACTTTGATCATGATTCGTATGATTGTCTCCCTTAAATGAACCGATTTCATACATGTTTGTGATACGGGATGTGCAATAACTAGAACCAACTAGAACTAGAGTGGGTAGTCTAGTGATTGGAAGGTTGCTGGCTCAATCCCCGGCTCCTTCAGAAAGTGTGCTGAAGTGGCCTTGAGCAAGACACTGAACCGCTAACTGCTCCCTAGGAGCTCCAGCTGCCCACTGCTCCTATACAGCAGGATGGCTTAAACACAGAGGATACATTTCACTGTGAGAATACAATGATCAAATAAAGTGGCTTTCCTTTCCTTTAGACCAAAGTAATCCACAATTCATCTGCAGGTGTACTCACACTAATGCCCATTGGATATTTTCTTATGTGCTTTAGCAAAGTACCCAAAATTGCCTGTCTGCTTTTTTTTTGGGGGGGGGCTTTATTTCATGAGGAGCTCCTTGTTTTCACAGAATAACGATCTGAGTTTGAGTGGGAAAGTGGTTTTGATGTACATGTGTGGATTCGGTAAAGTGCTTACAGGTACACATCTCCTCTGTATCAGTGAAGGGAGTGCACTTTGTAACCCATTGTACGTAGTATCATGTGGAGTCTGCTTGTCTAGTGCTCTTTATTTCTTTTTGACTTTGAAGTCACTTTCTTTTTTCTCAGCTTTCTTTCCGGTATTTATTTTTTATACATATATCTTTCAGTGAACCCATGGGCCGCAGTAGACACATGGGCGCACTCGCTTCAGGAACTGATGAGCCGGAAGCAGTGGGTTCGAATCCACCACAGGGTGTCAGGAAGGGCATCCAGTCTTAATGCCCCAAGCTCCATCTAAGTCCATGTCCACCCTCAATATATGGGGACTGATCATGACACGTAAAATGGGCCTCTCATTTTGTTCAGTGGATCTAACGGGGACCATGGTAGCTCAGCGGCAGATAGAGCAAGTGCTTTGCGAAATGATGAGCCAGAGGCAAAGGGTTCGAATCCATCACGGGACATCACGAAGGACATCCGGCCTTAATCCCCTACATTCCATTTAAGTTTATGTCCACCTCCATAACATGGGGACTAATCGTAACATAAAAATGGACCGCTCGTTGTTCAGTAAACCCATCCTTCTTGACATCGTCAACTCTGTCCTCTGTGAGTGCTGTCCTAAACACCCCCTTAAGATGCCTAATCCCAGCAAGAGGTAACCATTATCAGGAAGATGTTGCTTATATGCCCCCCCACCCAAGACACATTGATAAGGTTTTGTGAAATCTGCATGGTTCTGTGATTTTTTTTCCCAGCTATGAGGGAGGGGTCTGTTTTACATGTCACAAATAGTCTCCGTGTTCTGGAGGTGGACACAGACTTAGGTGAGTAAGTTTAAAATGTCCTTTCAAAGACAGGAAAATGTTGGCAGCACACCAACATTAATGTCTCCAACTTTGTAATTATTGTACACTATTATTGATCACTACAAGTCAGTATAATTAATAGATTAGATGCTAAGTAATAACACCATTCGGTATATAACGTCCTTGGTCATATTTGGAATAGAAAGAAGACTGTGATGTATTTGTGGGATTGTTGCCCCTGTCAGATCTCAACTATCATTTGTTTACAAAATTAACCTCTGGTTTACCTCCCACAAATGTGTCCCTACCAAACCTACCCACTTGCTTTTAATGGCTTTAGTCACCTTTAGTCACCCCTGAGTCTTAAACCGTATAGTGATAATCACCCTTAAGTGTGTCTGAATCCAAATTTGTCCCACATGTACTGTTAAGATTGTGGAATGCCTGGTGCAAGTTGCCCTCAGAGAACACAATTGTGGGTAAATTATTGTCCTTGTCTCACACCCTCCCTCGATGCTCTGAGCATGTTTCAAAGACTAGAGGGATGAATATTTGGTTGCTGGTTAACCTTCACAGCATTGGCGGGTTGTTCTCCCACATCCAATCCATCAATTCATCAAGCACTCGATGAGATCATGTATCTTACTTCATGTTTCTTGTCAGCACATGGTAAATAACCCGTGGAAAAAAGAAAGAAAGATTAAAACATAAATGTTTGCTCAGACAAGTAATTATTTGACACATGCAAACAGAAACAAAAAGATTTTGGTTTCCATCCATCGCCAGCTGGAACTGGAGCCTATCTCAGTTCTAACTGGGGGAAAGGCAGGGATACACCCTTGAAGGTTTGCCAGTCCAATCCCAGGGCGGAGCGATGAGGGAAACAGAGTCTTGCTCAAGGACACTTCAACGCGCTTTTCTCCAGGTGCGGGGCTCGAACCTGCAACCTTCCGATTGGAGACGACTGCTCTACCCACTGACCCATAATCGCCCTCTTTGGTTTCCAGCTCTATGAAATGTTATCCCTAGCTGCACCATTACAACATATATAGGGGATGATTTTACTATGAGTGCAATTTGTAGGATCTAAGAGATGCGGCTGTTGACTAAAAGAAATCCTGTAAAATAAAACGTAAATGAACCACAACTATGGGCATCTCTCTGTGAATGGATCACAACCAATTGCCAAGCATACTTCACCCCCCCCCAAACAAAATCAACAACAACGTGTCAAGAAGTCTATTTAAAGCCAGGGCGCTTTTAATTCAAACCAGTACAAGGTCCTTTTTCCCCCGAGTTTAGTTTCTAACCTTGTAAAACAACATCAGTGTTCTCTCGCCTGAACAGAGGCTAAAGGTTAATGTTATGAATTCTGTCAAAGTCCCATTGAGCACTATTGGGGCACCCTTAGGGAATCATAGATGCTGTTGACATGTGGGAACAAACATGGCAACCTTGAACAGGACGCACAGGCGAGGACCAGCGATGGTCACAAACGACTTTCATGTTACACTCGCTGAACCTTTCACTCATTCATCATTGCTCCTCTGCTTCAGTGTGACCGAGAAGTCAGACAAGTGCTGTGAATTGTGTAACAGCATGTTCTGATTTATAATACCGAAACATGTTTAAAGTAACACCAGATATTAGGAAAGTCAACAACAACCTTGCAAAATCCATTCTCATATGGCCAGTCTCTTGTCACTACCAACGCAGAGTTTGACGTCTGCCAAAGTGCCTGCATGCTGGGTTATTCAGTCATGGCCTCACGTGCTTGTCTTAGTCTTTACAAATTGTGCCTGGGATTATTATAAAAATAATCTGACTTTGAAAGTCAAACCGATTTACAGTTCTGTTTTACCATTGTTCAATCAAACCTGTCTACTCAGAGTGTGGATGACAAAACTAGACCTAGGTGATTTGTTTTGGCAGCTTGATAAATGCATTGAAAAATCCTAGTATTATTAAGTATTATATAAGAGAAGGAAGCAGATGAGTAGAACTACAGTTGCATAAACAAAGACTCATAAATTCCATGGAGTTCACACTGGCCACCGGTCTCTATCCCAGCTCTTTGAGGATGAGCCTGGGTACTGAAACCCTTAACGTTGAGGAGCTCCTGCCAATGCACAATGTGAAGAGATTGGGGAGGTGGAGAGTCATACAAGAGTCCCATTAAGGTGCTGTGTCAGAGACACGAGGGAAAAAGTGACAATCACTGGTCCTTAACAAAGTCTTATTTCTTCATTTCCAGGGAGAGGAGCGACACTTCCATGCACTGCATCTTCATTTTTCTACTAAATACTCATCTCTCTCTCTCTCTCTCTCTCTCTCTCTCTCTCTCTCTCTCTCTCTTTCTCTCTTGTTGGCTTTGATTGAGTGCCAGGGGGTAGCGGGGGCTGCTGCTCTGTGGCATTGATGCCATAATGCGTGATTTCTACGGTCTCCTTTAAACATATGGAAACCTACAGTCCAGTCTACACCCGAAGTTAGGGAGAGACAGGGAAAGGCAGAGACTATGAAGAAGAATTGTTTTACCTTTAAGAATCTTAAATAGCAT